>MDKI01109674.1:0-47171 GCA_005239505.1 Nicotiana paniculata
TAAAGTACATAAAATGCGAGGTAAATAATGCTTAAAATCACGAATTCTAGCCACACATCATAATTCATAAGTGGTGTGGGTAATTGTTGGTCCCGATTGATGTGTGAACGACTCACCTTTGATTAGCTGGAATGACTCTTAACTTGTGGAGGTGTGAATTACTTTATTTGCTGGAGGAGTTGATAATATGGGGATTTTTGCTACTTATTAGAGCCCTTTAGCTATCGTTTTAGTCCAAAAGCGTTTAATTGTGTTTTCGAAAACTGATGAAATGTGCTTAATTGCATGAATATTGGAAGATGATCCCCCGAGATGAAATCCAACTCAAGAAGAAGTAATCTGAACTCAAGGACAAAAAACGCACAAAAGCTCAGAAGTGTGGATCACAGAATATCATCTGTTGCCGCAGGCTGTGAAGAAAAATCCATCAAAGATTGGTGCAAAGTGCGGTCCGCACATAAATTGTGCGGCCATAGATGCTGGATCAGAGCAAAGTTCAGAGAACCTGCATTTCAAGTCTACCAAAAGTGCGGACCGCACAATAATTGTGTGGCCGCAGAAGAAGAGATGTGGGGCGACATTTACAATTGTGCGGACCGCAGAAAAGCCAGGTGCGACTGCAGTTACTATTTTGCGCACCGCAGAAAGAATGCAGTGCGAATGCAATTCAAAAATATGCGGCCGCAGACTTCCTATCATGTCAAGCTGAAGAAAAGTGCGGACCATACATGGAATTGTGCAACCGCAGAACCTCCGAAATGGCATTTTTGTCCGAAATTTTCAGCCCTGTATAAATAGAAGAGTTGCACTTTTTTGGTTAACTTTTGACATTAGTTGCTTCAGTAGACGGTTTCTTTTACCCTTTTTAGTAGTTTTTGCTATTTTGAGCTTTTTAAACATAGATTTTATCAATTTAATTAGCAATATGAGTTTAATTATCATCTCTTCTCCTATTACTTCCATTTTAAGTATGAGTAGCTAGACTTTCACTAGGATTGTCACCCAACTCTAGTGTGTAAACTTAATGGGTGTTTGATTTATTGCTTGTTTATGGTTGGGTGTTTATTATATTTCCTTGTTCTTGATTTTATTTGAAAAATTAATGGTTGCAAACATTAGTTCATACCTATTTGACTTGGTCTCTACTTGAGAAAGAAAGACTTAGTCTAGGAGAGCAAGAAATTGGATCAATCGTGAGATTGATAAGCCCAATTAAACGGTTGAACCTAGAGATAATAAAATCCAACTTGAGCTTTTTATCAGCCGTTTTGTTCAATACCCATTCGGACTTGAGAAAGACAAATTGGGAAAACTCACACTCTGACCGAGAGGTATTTAGTGGGTAACAGAGTGTTGATAGCTATAATACACCCCGACCAAAAAATAAACTTTAAGTTTACAACCCGTTAGGAAAACACCTAGGCGAAGGTCATAGCCCTAGGCCTTTTATATCATTTGAAAAACAACAAAAACAATCGCCTAGTTTCATTCTTTAAATTGCAATCGTAGCTCAATTTGGATATTTAAACAACCAAACTTTGCGGAAGTGAAAATTTAGGTATACCAACTCACGCGCTAAGATATATACTACAAACTCCCATACATATAGCTCCCTAAGAAGTTCGACTCCACTCTTGTTGGGTATTACTATTGCATCGGCCGTCTTCATAACTTCGAATAGAGGAGTGAAATTGGACGAGATCAATATCGGATGCCCTAATCCTCAACTGATAGTAGCCAGACCTCAAATCAATATTCGAAAACACCTTAGCACCCTGAAGCTGATCAAATAAGTCATTAATCCTCGGCAATGGATACTTGTTCGTTATGGTGACTTTGTTCAACTGCCGATAGTCTATGCACGTCCTCATAGATCCATCTTTCTTCTTCACGAACAATACAGGTTCACCTCAGGGTGAGACACTAGGTCTAATGAAGCCCTTATTAAGTAAATCTTTCAACTGCTCCTTCAATTCTTCCAAATATGGCGGGGCCATACGGTATGAAGGAATAGAAAGGGTTGAGTGCCCGGAGCCAAATCAATACAAAAGTCAATGTATTTGTTGGGTGGCATCCTCAGAAGATCTATAGGAAACACCTCTGGAAACTCAAGAACAATTGGTACTGAATCCATGGAAGGAACTTCCGCACTAGAATCGCGGACATAAGCCAAATAAGCTAGACACCCTTTCTCGACCATATGTCGAGCCTTAACATAAGAGATAACCCTGCTGGTGGAATGGCCAGGAGTCCCCCTCGACTCTAATCGAGGTAACCTTGGCAAGGCTGAGGTCATATTTTGGCGTGACAATCCAATATAGCATTATAAGGTGACAGCCAATCCATACCCAAGATGACATCAAAATCTACCATATCAAGAAGTAGCAGATTTATGCTAGTCTCAAGGTTCCAATGGTAACCACACACGAACAATAGACACGATCTACAATAATAAAATCTTCCACAGGTGTGGACACATACATAGGAGCACTCAATGAATCATGAGGCACAACCAGATATGAAGCAAAGTAGGATGACACGTAGGAATAAGTAGAGCCTGGATCAAATAGAACTGAGTAGTCTCTATGACAAACTGGGACAATACCTATGATAACATTGTTAGATGACAGCCTCAGGCCTAACTAGAAAAGCATAAAATTGAGGCTGGACCCCTTCACTCTGAATTGCGTCCCTGGGACGACGTCTAACTAGCTGGCCTCCACCTCTAACGGCCTGGACTCCACCTTTAACTGCCTGACCTCCACCTCTGGCTGTCTGAACCTTACCCCTAGCTGGCTGAATAGGCGGTGAAGCAACCGGTGTTGGAACCATGGCACGAGAACCTTGTTGTTGTGAGCTGCCTGGTGCCCCAGGGAAAAATCTAGCAATGTGCCTTGGGTCACCACAAGTATAACAAGGCCTCGGTTGTTGTGACTGATGACCCTAAAAATAACCATTTCGACCAGAGTAACCACCCTAAAAACTTTTGAGCGGAGGTGCACTAATAGGAACTGGTGGTGCACTGTAGGCTAGCTGATCGGGATGAGACAGATGAGGGACACGACCACCTGAAGCACTGTGAGATGCCTGGAGCACTAAGTAAACGGCCTGGGAGGATGGCCTCTATTAAAAGTTCCCCTGCCTCCAGACGAGGCACCACTGAACCCACTGAAATGAAGAGGCCTCTTATTATACCCATGCCTTCTCTCCTGAGCAAGAACCAACTCAATCCTCCTAGCTACATTAGCAGTTTTCCGAAAGGAAATCTCACCCCAGTCTCCTTGGCCATCTGTAGCCTGACAGGGTGAGAAAGTCCATCAATAAACCTTCTCACCATCTCTCTCTCTCTCTCTCTCTCAATAGGAAGCAAAATAAGGGCATGGCGGGCTAGATCCACAAAACGGGTCTCGTACTGAGTAACAGTCATACTACCATGCTGGAGACACTCGAATTACCTGCAGTAATCCTCTCCTAGTGTGATAGGGAGGAACTTCTCAAGAAATAGCCGTTAGAACTGCCCTCAAGTAAGTGTAGGTGACCAGCTGGTCTGGTCAACATGTAATCTCTCCACCACCTCTTGGTGGAACCCGTCATCTGAAGCACAACAAAATCGAACCCATGTTTCGTAGCACCTCATGGCAGCGGTCAAGATAATCTTGTGGGTCCTCAGACGGTGCACCACTGAAGTGAACTGGAAAGGGCTTAGTAAACTTGTCTAATCTCAATAACGCCTCAGAAGACTTGGCGGGCCTATCACCGGCCCGTGCCGCAACAACTGGCTAAACTACCCCAACTGGCAGGGCTGCTGGGGACAGATACTGGGAGCCATCTGCTCCGGAGTTTGAGTAGTGGGAGTTTGTGCTGCTCCCCCAGCCTGAGAGACGGCTGGTGCCACAAGAAATGCACCGGCCTGGGCCACACACTCCGTAAGGCCCACCAAACGAACAAGAGCGTCCTGAAGCACTAGGGTGGCAATGAACCCCTCTGGGACTTGTGCTGGTCCAACAGGTACAGTCTGAGCTGGAATGTCCTCATCAACGTCCACCTGAGGCTCCACTCTGGTGCTACTGCTCGAGCTCTAAGTTGCGCCCTGCCTATGCCTCGGCCCCTGGTGCAACCTCGAAATCGTCCTCTACCCATAGTAGGAGATGCCACGTAGGGCTTTGGCTGTTGTCCAGCTGAAGATGTTCTAGGTGTTCTCGCCATCTGCGAGAAAACAAGTAAAGTTATCTTGTGGGAATATCTTGTGTTTTAATCAATTATTTTTTATTTTTCTTTTGGTTTTTATTTGGATTAAATCAAATTCCCCAAATCTAACAAATTAAAATTCTTTATCTCCTTATCATCGCAAGATTTTATACAATTAAAACTAACAGCAGTGGATGATGTAGCATCAATGATTTTAGCATTTTTATTCTGGAGCATAGGTATATATGTTAAAAATCACTAAATTTCAAGAAAAAAATTAAATTCTAACCTATAATTTCTGAATGATAATGAATTTATGGTAAGAACCTAAAGGTTGAACATGTCAAATATAAATTTTAGATTCACCTCTTTATAACGTACCCATCCTTTTGGAACCTGAATCTGTTATGATGATCAATTGTCGAATCAGGAAACTATCGACTTTTGTTCTTCGATTGTTCCTTACCAATTCAGTCACCTGGGAGATGGCCAATTCTGAAGGGATTATTATGGTTGGTTGAGTATTAATTAAGAAGTAGCATATTTTACCTTTCTAATTTCCTTTCTCTTATTTATGAGAAGTGGCGAGTCGTGTTTTTCTTCGTTATATATAACGAAACTGAGAAAATTTTGTTATGGCATTAATAATCTTTACTATATTCTCGTCATGACCCGAAATTCTCACCTTCGGGATCGTGATGACGCCTAACATTTCACTTGCTATGCAAGCCAACGTTAGAATAATCTTAACTATTTTTAAACAAATCGAATAAGTAAAACCGACTAAATAGAAATGGATCCAAAATAAAGTACGAAATATCATAATAATCCAATATCTAGTACAACCCGTATATGGAGTCACAAGCACACGAGCTTCTAGAATTTCTACAAATAGAGTCTGAAATAAATACAATTGTCTCGAATAAGATGAACAATAAATAAAGAAGGAGAAAGAGGACTTCAAGGTCTGCGAACACCAGTAGATCTACCTCGAGTCTCCAAATAAGCTAATCCGAGTTGATGGACCTCACAGACGGTTGGGACCAGTACCAAAATGTGCAGAAACGCAAAGTGTAGTATGAGTATAACCGACCCAATATACCCCGTACTTGTTGATCCTAACCTCGACGAGGTAGTGACGAGGCTATGACAAGACACGCACGTAAATAAATCTGTACAGACGAAAATATACGAACAACACAACAACAAATAACGATTTAGCATGTACTGTTGGGAGGGGACATGGAAAGGGGTACAAAATATGGTAATTACAACAGGAAATGACAACATGAAATAGTCAATAAACCTTCAACTAGTGAAAACAAAGAAAAACATAATAAATAAAGACTGTACGGCATCACCCATCGGGCTTTTACTCTGAACCTCACCATGAAAAAATAACAATGGCACGACATCACCCTTCATTTTTTTAATCTCAATCTCTCCATAAAATAATGAATACGGCACAACATCACCCTTCGTGCTTTAACACTCTCCCTTACCATGTAGAAATGAATATATATAACTTTTGGGAGAAAGTATGTCACGACCCAAATTACCCTCCAAACGGTCTCATGACGGCACCTAGTCTCTACGACTAGGTAAGCCTAAAATTTGCGGAAAATAGGACAAAATAATAATAGAAACAGTAAAGAAGAAGCAATACTATAAAATGTAGCCACTCGGCATTTACAACTTATACTTTCCCAAAACCCGGAACATCACAAAGTCACAAACTCTGAACTAATGTAGCTCTATACAAAGGAATAAGGAAAATGTATCTATATATCTCCTATATCTATACTAGAGTAGGAAGGGGACTCGTGAGATCCTGCGAACGTGGCAGAATTACTTCATGGTCTCCTAAGCAGCTGCTAAGATACGCCTAGCCACTGTACGGTGCACTGGTACCTGAATCTGCACATGGGGAAAAACATGCGTAGAAAAGGGCGTGAGTACTCCACATTCGGTACTCAGTAAGTGCCAAGCCTAACCCCAGTCAAGTAGTGACGAGGTCAGGTTGAGGCTCTACTGAGTTTTAAAACAAGTCAGTTATAAATTTAAATAGTGAAATATAGATAAGCATTGATAAACATGATTAATGGAAACGGGAAAGAATCAATAACAGAAAGAGAGCCCTCGGCTCAGCACAACTTATATCTCAACAGTAAATATGCAATGCAGTACAAGGGGAAAGCTCCCGGATCTCAGTCCGTAGTCCCAATTTAAATATGCTACACAGTACAGGCGGAAAGCTCCCAGATCTCCGTCCGTAGTCCTAATTTAAATATACAATACAATACAGGGGGAAAGCTCCCGGATCTCGGTCCGTAGTCCCAATTAAAATATGCAATGCAGTACAGGGGGAAAGCTCCCGGATCTCGGTCCGTAGTCCCAATTAAAATATGCAATGCAGTACAGGGGGAAAGCTCCCGGATCTCGGTCCGTAGTCCCAATTTAAATATGCAATGCAGAATTATGTCGAATACGACTTAGTTAAACAGTTCAGAAAAAACAACAGACAAGAATAAAGTAAAACTACCTAAGCATGGTGCAACTAGTAGAAAATAAGAGGAAATCAAGTAAGGACAGGTAGGCATTCTTATTCTTAAGCTAACTACTCAGTTAAGACAGGAAACAGTAATATAGGAATAAAAATGAGTGATTTCATGGAAGGAAAAAAGGAATTTTAGAAACAATGACCCATGTACGCACTCGTCACCTCACGTACACGGCGTCCACGTAACAAAATCAGTATAAAAATGCCTAAGGGGAAGTCCCCAACACAAAGTTAAGCAAGCCACTTATTTTGACTGCGCTAATCAACTAAATACAACGCTCTTCCCATGAGTATCCAACTCCGGGTGGCCCAAATCTAGTCAATTCGATTACATAGTGTAAATATCATTTCAAGGAAACAAAATAACTAATAAGTTCGAAGCCAATACGCGAAATTAGGAACCCGGGCCCACGTCTCGGAATCGGGTAAAAATTATATTTTCTGGACACCTATTCAATAAGGAGTCTAATCATATAAAAATCTCTCAAATCGGATGTCAAAAACCCACTCAAAACTCAATAATTCGGTCAATGAAGTTAATCCAATTTTTCCAAAATTTTCCACCCAAATTCGAATTTTAAAGACTACTTAAGTTAGGAATCATAGAAATTAATCTAAGTTGGGTAGAAATCACTTACCCAAGTTACCCAGGTGCAAAAGCCTCCAAATATCGCCTCTCCCGAGCTCTCAAGTTCAAAAATGGTGAAAATAACATAAACCCTCGGACTTGGGTTTTTAAAAGACTGCCCACGGTATTTCTTCTATGCGATCGCGTACAATGAGTCGCGATCGCGTACAATGAGTCGCGATCGCGTATAATGAGTCGCGATCGCGGAGGGTATTCAGCCACGTGCCTAAAAACCTTCATCGCGATCGCGATTGCGTGACTGCGATTGCGATTGTGTGACTGCGATCGCGATTGTGTGACTGCGATCGCGGACCTTCATGATCCAGAGCTACGCGCGCGGTTGGGGCCACGCGATCGCGTAGAACAAATATTGAAACTCCCCCAGACCAAGAATACTCTATGCGATCACGGTCCAGGTCATGCGATCGCGAAGACCAAGATTCCAACACACTGCGATCGTAGACCTCATCTTGTGATTGCGGAGAGTAAAATACTGATGTAGAAAACCAGAAAACCAGCTAAGGCTATTAGGCCAAAATGCCCGTTTGAACACCCGAAACACACCCGAGGCCCCCGGGAACTCAACAAAATTACCAACCAACCCTAATACCTCATTCAAACTTGGTCGAGCCTTAAAAACACATCTCATAACATCAAAATCATCAAATATGCATAGATTCAAGCCTAAGAACTTATGAAATTTCTAGAATTCACATTCGATGCCGAAACACGTCTCAACTCATCCGAATGACCTCAAATTTTGCACACAGGTCATAAATGACATTACAGACCTGCTGTTGCTTTCGAAATTACATTCCGAGTCCGATATCAAAATTTCACCTATCGGCCGAAATCGCCGAAATTCTAACTTTCGCCAATTCAAGCCTAAATCTACAAACGACCTCGAAAACACATTCCGAACACGATCCTAACCCCGGAATCACCCAACGGAGCTAATGGAGTCGACAGAATTCCATTCCAGATCCGTATTCTCACAGTTCTAACTATGGTCTAATTTCTAAAGCTAAAATCCTCATTTAAGGACTATGTGTCCAAAATCACTTCAGATTTCACCACTCAACGCTCCGACAAGTTCCAATAGCATAATTAGACATGGAAGAAACAGTTATTAGGGGATCGGGGCGCTAACTCTTAAAACGATCGACCGGGTCGTTACATTCTCCCCCTCTTAAGAAAATCGTTCGTCCTGAAACGAGTATAGAAACATACCTCAAGCTGTGAAAAGATGAGGGTATTGACTCCGTATGTCCTGCTCTGTCTCCCAAGTCGCCTCCTCGACCGGATGACCTTTCCACTAAACCTGGACTGAGGCAATATTCTTCGACCTGAGCTTCCTGACCTGCCTATCCAAAATAGCCACAGGCTCCTCAAAATATGATAGATCCTTGTCCATGAGTCAAATCACCGTGATACTTCCGAAGCATGGAAATGTGGAATACCAGATGAACTCCTGCTAGGTTGGGAGGCAAATCCAACTCATAAGCAACCTCCCCAACCCGCTGCAACACCTCAAAAGGGCCAATGAACCTCGGACTCAGCTTACCCTTCTTCCCGAATCTCATGACGCCCTTCATAGGCGATACCCGAAGCAAGACCCGATCACCGGCCATAAATGCAAAGTCACGAACCTTCCGGTCCGCATAACTCTTCTACCTGGATTGAGTTGTGCGAAGTCTCTCCTGGATCACCTTCACCTTGTCCAGGGCATCCTGTACCAAGTCTGTACCCAACAATTGGGCCTCGCCCGACTCAAACCATCCCACTAGAGACCTGCACCGCGTACCATTCAAAGCCTCATAAGGCTCCACCTGAATGCTGGACTGGTAGCTGTTTTTATAAGCAAACTATGCAAGAGGAAAGTATCGATCCCATGACCCTCAAAAATATATCACATAGGCACGGAGCATATCCTCGAGAATCTGAATCGTGCACTCGGACTGCCCGTCCGTCTGAGGGTGTAAAGATGTACTCAACTCTACTCTGGTGCCTAACTCCTGCTGAACGCCTCTCCAGAATCGTGAAGTGAACTGTGTATCCCTGTCTGAAATGATATATACTGGGATACCGTGGAGGCAAACAATCTCTCTGATATAAATCTCAGCCAACCTCTCAGATGAATATGTAGTCAGCACTGGAATGATTTGGGATGATTTGGTCAGCCGATCCACAATCACCCAAAGAGCATCATGCTTCCTCAAAGACCAAGGATGTCCAACCACAAAGTGCATGGTGATCCGCTCCCACTTCCACTCTGGAAGCTCAATCTGCTGAAGTAACCCTCCCGTTCTCTGATGCTCACATTTGACTTGCTGACAGTTGAGACATTTGGCTAATAACTTCACTATATCCTTCTTCATCCTTCACCACCAATAGTGTTGTCTCAGATCCTGGTACATCTTCGCGGTACCCGGATGGATGGAATACCGCAAACTATGGGCCTCCTCAAGAATCAACTCCTAAAGGACATCTACATTGGGCACACAAATACGACCCTGCATCCTCATCACACCATCATCACCTATGTTCACATCCCTGGCATCACCCCGTGAACTCTATCCTGAAGAACTAGAAGGTGGGGATCATCATACTGGCGCTCTCGAATGCGGTCATAAAGAGAAGATCGAGCAACAACACAAGCAAAAACCCGGCGAGGCTTAGAAAGATCCAGCCTCACAAACCGACTGGCTAAGGACTGAACATCCAAGGCTAAGGGCATCTCAGCTGCACGAAGATATGCCAAATTACCCAAACTCTCCGCACTGCGACTCAAGGTGGCGGCCACCACATTGGCCTTCCCCGGGTGGTATAATATAGTTATTTCATAATTCTTGAGTAACTCCAACCACCTACGCTGGCGCAAATTGAGATCCTTCTGCCTAAAAATGTGTTGCAAACTCATGTGATCCGTGTATATATCACAGGGAGCACCATATAAATAGTGAAGCCATATCTTCAGGGCGTGAACAATCACTACCAACTCGAGATCATGAACAGGGTAGTTTTTCTCATGTACCTTCAATTTTCTGGACGCGTAGGCAATCACCCTACCGTCCGGCATCAACACCGCTCCCAGGCCAATCCTCGAAGCATCACAATAGACCGTATAGGACCCTGAACCTGTGGGCAGTACTAACACTGGAGTTGTAGTCAGGGCTGTCTTGAGCTTCTGAAAGCTCTCCTCGCACTCCTCAGTCCATATAAAAGGTGCACCCTTCTGGGTCAGTCTGGTCATGGGCGCTGAAATGGATGAAAATCCCTCCATAAAATGGCGATAATACCCAGCCAAACTGAGGAAACTGCGGATCTCAATAGCTGAAGATGGTCTAGGCCAACTCTGCACTGCCTCTACCTTCTTCGGGTCTAACTTTATCCCATCCGAAGATACCACATGGCCTAGGAATGCCACATAATCCAGCCAAAATTGACACTTAGAAAATTTGGCATACAACTTCTTCTCTCTCAAAGTCTGAAGCACGGTCCTCAAGTGCTGCTCATCATCCTCCTAGGACCGAGAATATACTATAATGTCATCAATGAACACGATGACGAAAGTATCAAGATAAGGCCGGAATACGCTTTGTATCAGGTGCATGAAGGTTGCTGGGACATTAGTCAGCCCAAATGACATAACAAGGAACTCATAGTGGCCATATCTGGTCCTGAAGGCAGTCTTCGAGATATTCGGTTCCCGAATATTCAATTGATGATAACCCGAACGCAGATCAATCTTGAAGAACACCCTAGCACCCTGTAACTGGTCAAACAAATCATCAATGCGAGGCAATGTTTACATGTTCTTTACGGTCACCTTATTCAGCTGCCGGTAGTCGATACACATACGCATCGAACCATCTTTTTTCTTCACAAACAACACCGGAGCACCCCAAGGGGATACACTGGGCCTGATGAAACCTTTGTCAAGAAACTCCTGCAACTGTTCTTTCAACTTCTTCAACTCAGGAGGAGCCATGCGATAGGGAGGAATGGAAATGGGCAGAGTGCTCGGTAATAAGTCAATGCCGAAATCAATGTCTCTATCGGACGGCATACCCCGAAGATCAGCTGGAAATACATCAGGATAGTCCCTGACAAATGGAATTGACTCAACTGTAGGAGTCTCAACACTAACATCTCTCCCATAAGCCAAATACGCATCACACCCCTTCTTGACCATCCGCTGAGCCTTAAGAAAATAAATAACTCTACGGGGAGTATTCTCTAAGGAACCTCTCAACTCTGACCTCGGTAATCCTGGCATAGCCAGCGTCACGGTCTTGGCGTGATAATCAAGAGCAGCATAGTAGGGAGACAGCTAGTCCATACCGAAAACAACATCGAAATCTACCATGCTGAGTAACTGTAAGTCAGCCCTGGTCTCAAAACCACTAATAACAATCAAGCACGATCGATATACGCGGTCCATAACAAGAGAATCTCCCACAGGAGTAGAAACATATACGGGGGAACTCAAAGAATCCCGAAATATCCCCAAATGTGAAGCAAAGTAAGAAGATACATATGAGTACGTAGAACCTGGATCAAATAACACGGATGCATCCCTATGACAAACAGGGACAATACCTGTGATGACCGAATCTGAAGAAACGACCTCTGAGCGGGCTGGGAGAGCATAATATCTGGATTGGCCTCCCCCTCTAGGGCGACCTCGACCTCGACCTCGAGCTGTCTGAGAAGGTGGGGTAGCAGGTGGGGCTGGAAGAATAGCTGGAGGACCCGGTGGAAGATGTGGAACTTGATAAGTCTGAGGTGGTGCATTCCTCCTAGCTCTGGGGCAATCTCTTATCACATGACGAGGGTCACCACATCCAAAACAACCCCTCGGAGGAAGTGGCAGCTGCTGCTGACTCTGAACTGACCTGTTGGACTTGCCAGCGATAGCAGCTCGAGCAGGAGGCACCTGAGATACTGGTGGTGCATAATAAGGCTCCTGAGGTCTAGGAGGAGCTGGAATACCACTGGCTGCTGGAAGAGCTGAATGAATAAGGCGACTCACAAAAACCCTACCATAGCGTGCTGCTGGTGCTCGGGCTCCTGAAAAATGACCAGTCTCTCGAGACCTCTTGGCCTCTCTCTCCTCCCTGTCTCGGACTAACATAGTCTCAATCCTCTAGGCAATACTCACGGCCTACTGGTAAGTAATATCGGTCTCCAGATCTCTGGCCATGCTGGTCCGAATACTGGGGTGGAGTCCCTCAATAAATCGTCAAACCCTCTCTCTAATAGTGACAACCAAAGCTGGTGCATGGCGAGCCAAATCGCTGTAACAGATTGCATACTCTGACACAGTCATGGTACCCTGGCATAGCTACTCAAACTTCGGACGCCAATCATCCCTGAAGCTTTGAGGGACAAACTCAAGTAAGAACATCTCGAAGAACTGAGCCCAAGTAAGTGAAGCTACCTCGTCCGGACTACTAAGCTCAAAAGCACGCCACCACTGATAAGTTGCTCCCCTTAGCTGGAAATCAGTGAAAGAAACCCCACTCGTCTCCACAATACCCATAGTGCGGAGAATGCGATGACACCCCTCAAGAAAAACCAGGGCGTCATCCGAAGCTAGTCCGCTGAACTCAGGTGGGTGGTACTTCTTGTACCTCTCAAGTCGGAGTTGCTCTGCCTCAGGAACAGCTATCCTAGTCTCATGATGAGTTGGAGCTACTGGGGGCATATGAATATACTCTGGAACCTGCCCAATATGAACCCTCTGCTCAGGAGAACGGGCTGCGGGAGTCTGTGTCCCTCCCCCGGCCTGGAATGTAGCTGGAGCTATCGGAAGTAGTCCCGCCTGAGACAGAGTACTGAAAGCACTCAAGAATTGAGCCAAGGTCTCCTGGAGGGCTGGAGTAATAGTAGGAACCTTCTATGCCCCTCCAACTTCGGCCGCTGGGGACTCCTCCGCCTCTGCTCTAGCCGGTGCTCGGGCTGCACCGCGTGCTCGTCCTCTGCCCCGGCCCCTGCCTCTGGTGGCTCTAACTGGGGGATCAGGTGCCTGGTGATCAGTACGTCCGGTGCCTGTGCGAACTATCTGTAAGCAAGAACAACATAGAGTTTAAGAATTTGATGACAGTAACTAGCACGATAAGGAATCCCAAAGAATTTGATTGTTCATAACAGTTACATAGCCTTTCGAAGATAGATACGGACGTCTCCGCACTGATCCGTGAGACTCTAATAAATCGACTTGTGACTTGTGACTCTTATGAACCTAGACGCTCTGATACCAACTTGTCACGACCCGAATTACCCTTCGAACGGTCTCGTGCCGGCACCTAGTCTCTACGACTAGGTAAGCCTAAAATTTACGAAAAATAAGATAAAACAATAATAGAAACAGTATAGGAGAAGAAATACTATAAAATTTAGCCGCTCGGAATTTACAACTTTTACTTTCCCAAAACCCGGAACATCACAAAGTCACAAACACTGAACTACTGTAGCTTTATACAAAGGAATAAGGAAAATGTATCTATATATCTCCAATATCTATAGTAGAGTAGGAAAGGGACTCGTGAGATCCTGCGGATGCAGTAGAATTACCTCACGGTCTCCTAAGCAGCTGCTAAGATACGCCTAGCCACTGTACGGTGCACTGGTACCTGGATCTGCACATGGGGAAAAACATGCGCAGGAAAGGGGTGACTACTCCACATTCATTACTCAGTAAGTGCCAAGCCTAACCCCAGTCAAGTAGTGATGATGTCAGGTTGAGGCTCTACTGAGTTTTAAAACAAGTCAGATATAAATTTAAACAGTGAAATATAGATAAACAATGATAAACAGGATTAATAGAAACGGGAAAGAATCAATAACAGAAAGATAGCCCTCGGCTCAGCACAACATATATCTCAAGAGTAAATATGCAATTCATTACAAGGGGAAAGCTCTCGGATCTCAGTCCGTAGTCCCAATTTAAATATTCTACACAGTACATGGGGAAAGCTCTCGGATCTCCGTCCGTAGTCCCAATTTAAATATGCAATGCAGTACAGGGGGAAAGCTCCCAGATCTCGGTCTGTAGTCCCAATTTAAATATGTAATGCAGTACAGGGTAAAGCTCCCAGATCTCGGTCCATAGTCCCAATTTAAATATGCAATGTAGAAATATGTCGAATACGACTTAGTTAAACAGTTCAGAAAAAACAACAGGCAAGAATAAATTAAAACTACCTAAGCATGGTGCAACTAGTAGAAAATAAGAGGAAATCAAGTAAGTACATGTAGGCATTCTTATTCTTAAGCTAACTACACAGTTAAGATAGGAAACAGTAATATAGGAATGAAAATGAGTGATTGCATGGAAGGAAAAATGGAATTTAACAACAATGACCCGTGTACGCACTCGTCACCTCACGTACACGGCGTCCACGTAACAAAATCAGTATAAAAATGCCTAAGGGGAAGTCCCCAACACAGAGTTAGGCAAGCCACTTACCTTGACTGCGCTAATCAACTCAATACCACGCTCTTGCCACGACTATCCAACTCTGGGTGGCCCAAATCTAGTCAATTTGATTGCATAGTGTAAATATCATTTCAAGGAAACAATATAACTAATAAGTTCTAAGCCAATATGCGAAATTAGGAAATTCGCCAAAAAAGTCCCCCAGGCTCACTTCTCGGAATCGGGTAAAAATTATATTTTTCGGACACCCATTCACTCATGAGTCTAATCATATAAAAATCTCTCAAATCGGATGTCAAAAACCCACTCAATAATTCGGTCAATGAAGTTCATCCAATTTTTCCCAAACTTTCCACCCAAATTCGAATTTTAAAGACTAGATTTAGGTTAGGAATCATGGAAATTAATCTAAGTTGGGTAGAAATCACTTATACAAGTTACCCAGGTGCAAAAGCCTCCAAAAATCGCCTCTCCCGAGCTCTCAAGTTCAAATGGTGAAAATAACATAAACCCTCAGACTTGGGTTTTTAAAAGACTGCCCAGGTATTCCTTCTATGCGATCGCGTACAATGAGTCGCGATCGCGGAGGGCATTCATCCACGCGCCTAAAAACCTTCATTGCGATTGCGATTGCATGACTGCGATCACAGACCTTCACGACCCAGAGCTGCGTGATCGCGGTTGGGGCCACGCGACCGCGTAGAACAAATATTGAAACTCCCCCAGACCAAGAATACTCTATGCGATAGCGGTCCAGGTCATGCGATCGCGAAGAACAAGATTCCAACACACTGCGATCGTCCTCTTCTTGCGATCGCAGAGAGCAAAATACTGCTGTAGAAAAACCAGAAAACCAGCTAAGGCTATTAGGCAAAAAATGCCCGTTTGAACACTCGAAACACACATGAGGCCCCTGGGACCTCAACCAAAATTACCAACCAACCCTAATACCTCATTCAAACTTGGTCGAGCCTTAAAAACACATCAAAATCATCAAATATGCATAGATTCAAGCCTAAGAACTTATGAAATTTCTATAATTCACATCCGATGCCGAAACACGTCTAAACTCATCCGAATGACCTCACATTTTGCACACAGGTCATAAATGACATTACAGACCTTCTTTCACTTTCGGAATTCATTCCGAGTCTGATATGAAAATTTCACCTATCGGCCGAAATCGCCGAAATTCTAACTTTCGCCAATTCAAGCCTAAATCTACAACTGACCTTGAAAACACATTACGAACACGCTCCTAGCCCCGGAATTACCCTACGGAGTCGACGGAATTCCATTCCGGATCCGTCTTCACACAGTTCTAGCTACGACCTGATTTCAAAAGCTAAAATCCTCATTTAAGAACTATGTGTCCAAATTCACTCCGGATTTCACCACTCAACACTCCAATAAGTTCCAATAGCATAATTAGATATGGGAGAAATAGTTATTAGGGGATCGGGGCGCTAATTCTCAAAACGACCGATCGGGTCGTTAAAAAGTATAAGCAAGAATAAACCCTACGTCAACAACGGTTCCACAATACCAAACCTCAACTTTCAACAATGCTCAATTATCACGAGTAGTGCATAAATGTGAAAAGATGATCAATTAAGTAATAAACTAGTCTAAGCATGGATATCATAATCGAAGGAGGAAATAATTGCAATAAGCAAGTCCCACCCGCAAGCCTTAACCCAATAACAACACATAAGTACTTGTTACCTCGCATATATGTTGTACCCGACATTTTAAACATGCAGTGAATAGGCAAACAAGTCCTAATTCCTCAAGTCAAGGTGGTCAACGACACTTACCTTGCTCCAACAATGAACTCAAAGATCAACCATGGCTTTTCTTTTCAAATAAGCCTCCGAGCCAACCAAATCTAGCAAATTATAAACCAACGATTCAAAATAAGCCTTAAGAACTACCCACGAATGAGAAAGGTTCAATTTTAGTCATTATTGAAAAAGTTAACAAAAGTCAACTCCTGGGCTTGCTTTGTCCAAATCCGAAATTCGGACCAACCGATTACCCATTCACCCCGTTATGCAATTTATTTCGAAATTCGACCTCAATTTGAGGTCTAAATTCAAATTTTACAAAATCCCTAAGTCTACCCAAATCTCCAATTTCTACCATGAAAATCCCAAAGTTTAGGTTAAAATCTTATAAAATGTAATGGGTAATTGAAAGTAAGTAGGTTAGAATCACTTACCAACGAATTGGGGAAGAATAGCTCTTGGAAAAATCTCCCCTAAGGTTTCTAGGTTTGAAAATTTGAAAGAATGAGAAAAATACCGTCTAACTTAGCTTAAGTCCAGGCACAGATGTCGCAATTGTGAGTTCGCAATTGCGAACCCCGCAAATGCGATAAATCACCCCATCTCTGCTATCATCGCAAATGCGACAATTTTGTTCAAAATTGCGAACTTGGACTTCCGCAACTGCGACCCATTGATCGCAATTGCAAACCATTCCCTCCCCAGTACTACTTCGTAAATGCGAACCAATTGTTCGCAAATGCGACCCCATGGTACCCAGCTAGCCTTTGCAATGTGCGAGGGTGTAGCTCGAAATTTTTAACCTGACAGGTTGACTACCTTATCGGAAATGCGAAGCCAGACCTCGCAATTTCGAGGTCTAAGGCCTGCGCCAGAAACAATACAGCACCAGTTATTTTCTAAGTCCAATTTCACTCCATAGCCTATCTGAAACTCATATGAGCCCTCGGGGCTCCAAACCAAACATGCACACAGGTCCAAAAACCTCATACGTAGTCGCTCTCGTGATCAAATCACCAAAGTAACACCTAGAACTACGAATCAGACATCAAATCAAATGAAATTTTCATTGAAACTTTAGAATTTCCATTTTTATAACCAGACGTCTGAATCACGTCAAATCACTTCCATTAGGCACCAAATTTGGCAGACAAGTCATAAATATATTACTGAATATTTACCAAGCTCCGGAACCAAAATTCGGGCCCGGTAGCAATAAAGTCAGACCTTGGTCAAATCTTTAAATTCATTAAGGGGTCGTTTCGTAGGGTGTATAAGAATAGTGCGGAATAAGGTGTAATGTAATGCATGAATTAGTAATGCATGGGTTAGTAATGCAAGTATTAGTTATGCAGTTATTATTTCTTATCTAATGTTTGATGTGGTGTATTAAAATTAGAATGCATTGCATAATTTTTAAGAAAAATAGTTTCTTGCAAAAAAGCCCTCCATATTCTCTATCTTTAAGGGACTTTAAGGATAATTTTGTCTTTAACCATGATAATGCATGCATTAGTAGCCTTGGTATTACTAATGTCATGGTTTTCTATGCATAGGATAATGACAAGTATGATGTATAACTAATACAAGTATTAGTTATACACATGATGAAACAATGTACCAAACAAGGTATTATTAATGCATAGAGCTAATGCTTGCATTATTTTTTCTAATACCTCCTACCAAACGACCCCTAAACCTGTAAACTTCAAATTTTTGACAAAAGCAATAACTCGAGCTAGGGACCTCCAAATTCAATTACGGGCATATGCCCAGGTCCCAAATCACGATACGGACCCACCAGGATCATGAAAATATGGAACCGGATCTATTCGCTCAAAATGTTGACCAAAGTCAACTCAAATGGATCTTAAAGGCACCATTTTACATTTTATCAAATTTTAACATAAAAGCCTCCCAGGGAAAGACACGGACTGCGCATGCAAGTCGAGGAAGACTAAAATGAGATATTTGAGATTTCAAAACACAAAATTAAGGTTTAAAACTCTAGATGACATATCGGGTCATCATATTCTTCCTTGTGTCGATGAATAAGTTAGTCAATGGATATACGCATAAATGTGCATGCGCGCGCACACACACACGTAAATTTGTTTAGTCTATGTATACTGGCTAAAATAACTAACTGGATATTTGTGTAAATAATTCTTTTCTCACTCAATATTAAATACCAATATTCGAGACTCGACTACTCTAGTTGCATGAGAATAAGGCCCATTAAAGATAAAGTATTTCCGAGCATGACTCCTTTCATTCTCCAGTTGGCAACTCACCCGCAATGAAGAAGAAGCAGAAGGTAGACACAATGTCCGCCATCAGTATGCACCCAATTAGCTCAAACAGTCCTATAGTACAACAATTATCGGTGGCCTTTACAAGTGAATCTAGGGGTTCAAATCATATCTCATGAACTAGGGTTCAAATCCACTCTTGTATTTTAATCCAATATTTTTTTTTCTTTCTTTTTTTATTTGGCTTATTCATTCGAAATCCCCAAATCAAACACATTAAAATTCTTGATGTCCTTTTTCATCGCAAAATTTTATATAATTAAAACTAATAGAAGTGGATGATGTAGCATGATTCAATGATTTCAACATTTTTGTTCTGGAGCATAGGTATATATATTAAAAATCACTAAAATTGCAAGAAACAAAAATTAATTTTAACCTATAATTTCTGAATGATTATGGTTTATGGTAAGAACCTAAAGGTTGAACCCATCATATATAAATTTTAGATTCACCTCTTTGTTATAGTACACTCATATTTTTGGAATACTAGATCCGCCTCTACATATTTCCCTTCACGCCCCGAACATAAGCCTAGACGTAATACAACACCCGGTGCCTGACTACATGTGACCAAGCGAATCGATTGGCTGCCTGAATCAACATGTGATATCATAAAAACTTAATGCATAAGATAAATTAACAAATGTTGATATATTGAAAGTCTGAATTAAATAAAATCAAGTGCGAAAACGCTAATATAGAACACTGACTGTCTGTATGTGACGACCCGGTCGGTCCTCTTGAGAGTTATAGCCCCGATCCCCTATTAACTGCTTTCCTTGTATCTGTTTCTACAATTGTCACTTGCCGGGAGGGTTTGTTTTGGTTTTTGGAGTGAATTGAGACACTTAGTCTCTTAATTGGAAGCTTAAGTTGGAAAAGTCGACCGGATGTCGGTCTGTGTGTAAACGACCTCGGATTTAAATTTTGATGGTTCTGTTAGCTCTTCTAGGTTATTTTGGGCTTAGGAGCGCATCCATAATGTAAATTGGAGGTTCGTATTAGAATTAGGCTTGAATTGACGAAAGTTGGAATTTTGGCGATTTTGGCCGATAGTGGAAACTTTGATATCAGGGTCGGAATGGATTTCGGAAAGTTGGATTAGGTTCGTGGTACCATTTTTGAATTGTGTGTAAAAGTTTAGGTCATTCGGACGTGATTTGATATGTTTCAACGTCGTTTGTAGAATTTAGAAAACTTCAAAGTTCATTAGGCTCGAATCCATGTGTAATTCGTGTTTTTGATGTTGTTGATGTGTCTTGAAGGCTCGAATAAGTTCATATGATGTTTTAGGGTTGGTTGGTATGTTTGGTTGATGTACCAGGGGCCTCGGGTGTGTTTCGGATGCTCAACGGGTCATTTTTGGACTTAGAAAAGTAGCAGATTTTTCCGGTGTTTGTTGCAGATATTTCCTTCATCGCTTTTGCGAGAGAAGTCTCGTGTTCGTGTAAGGAATCTAGGGCAAGTGGAAATTTAATGCTTCGCGTTCGTGATGTTGGTCCCGTGTTCGCGAAGTTTTGAGGTCATACGCCTACACGTTCGCTAAGAGGGGTCCGCGTTCGCGTATAAGAGTTTGGATGCTGGGCCCCCAAGCCTTTTACCTACGCATTCACGAGGATGGTTCGTGTAGGGTTGAGCTGAGTGGAATTCGCATTTGCAACAAGGTAATCGCGTTCGCAGTGAAGAATTTCTGGGCCAAGGCGAGTTTTGTTTCGAGAACGCGAGGGGCTTTCCTCGTTCGTGATTAAGAAACAACTGGGCAGATTTAAAGTGTTCAAAATCGAGGGTTTATGTCATTTTTCACCATTTGGACTTAAGAGCTCGGAATTAGGCGATCTTTGGAGGGATTTTCACGGGGTGTTTGGGGTAAGTGATTCTTACCTAATTTTGGTTAATTCCCATGATTATGTCTTTAATTTCATCATTTAATTTTTGAATTGGAGTGGAAAATGGGGAAAAATTTGGGAAAAATGCTTAGGCCAAATTTTGGGGGTTTGTTAGGGATTTTTGTATCGGATATGAGAAAATTTGGCATGGTTAGACTCCTGAGTGAAAGAGTGTTCATAATTTGTGCTTTTTACCCGATTCTGAGGCGTGGGCCCGGGGAGGCTTTTTGAGTGATTTTCCAATTTCTTGCTTTAACTTTGATTCTCTTCGCAAGATTAGTTTATTATAGTTATATTTATGTTATGTAATTGATTTTGGCTAGATTTGGTCCATTCGAAGTCGGATATTCGTGGAAAGAGCATTATTTCAGATTGATTTGAGCTTGGTTCGAGGTAAGTGGCTTGCCTAACCTTGTGTGGGGGAACTCCCCTTAGGATTGGTATTGTTGTTGATATATGAGCGCCGTGTACGTGAGGTGACGAGTACGTACATGGGCTAATTGTTGTAAAAATCAATTTTTTACTAAATAAGGGCACGTCTTTCCTCTTATTTGAACTTATTAGCATGTGCAGTATCCTGTTAGACTCAGAAAGCATGCCTACTTGCCTTAATTGTTAACATGAACTACGTGCATCATGTTTAGTGATTTTTACCTGTTTGTCCTTAACTTGTACTTAGGTTAAATTGTAAGATTTTGTGACGTAATTATTGCATTCTATCATTTGTCTTGCATATTTACTTTGGGACTACATAACGGTATTCCGGGAGATCCCCCTGCACCGAATATTTACTTTGGGACTATGGAACGGTATTTCGGGAGATCCCCCCATAATACATATTTACTTTGGGACTATGCAATGGTACTTCGGGAGATCCCCATGTCTTGCATATTTACATTGGGACTACAACGGTATTTCGGGAGCTCCCCCTGCTCATTTCCGTTTGGGACTACGAAATGGTATCTCAGGAGATCCCCTGTTGTTTCGTTGTGTACTGAGCTGTTGTTTTCTATGTTTCTTCCTTGATTAAATTTTAGCCTTTATTTACCACAATATTTCATTTTTGCCTTGCCTTATTGTGTATATATATATAAATATATATTCTGTTAGGGCCCTGAACTGACCTCGTCACTACTCGACCGAGGTTAGGCTTGACACTTACTAGGTACCACTGTGGTGTACTCACGCCCTTTCCTGTACATATTTTTCATGTGAAAATCTAGGTTCATCTTACCAGCCACATCGCTAGGCAGTCGTTGCTACTTACTGGAGGCTTCAAGGTACATTTTCCTGTGCCTACAGATCCTCGGGGTCCCCCGCGATCCCCTTATGTTTATTTTTCCTTCTTTTTATAGAAAATGATGTATAGAACCGTTAAGACTTCTTAGTATCTTGTGACTTACGGTATTCCGGGTCTTAGGATTTTTTTGTACATTCGGAAGGTTGGTAATTGTATGTGTCGAGCGGCATTTAGTTGCTTATTTAGATTATCGTTGTTGTTAGTCGTTAATGTTCATGCTTTTATTTCATTTCCGCAAAGTGTTAGGCTTACCTAGTCGTAGAGACTAGGTTCCGTCACGACAACTCACAAAAGGGGGAAATTGGGTCGTGACAAGTTGGTATCAGAGCTCTAGGTTTGTAGGTATCGTGAGTCACAATCCGATTTATTAAAATCTCGCGGATCGGTACGGAAACGTCTGTACTTATCTTCGGGAGGCTATGGAATTGTTAGGAACAATCATACTTCTTTGATTTTCTTGTCATGCGAGTTATTGACATCAAATTCTAAAATTTATCTATTCTAATCTTTCTCACAAATGGTGAGGACCCATACCGGGAGATCTGATGATCAGGCACCCGAGCCCCCTGCTTGAGCCACTAGAGGCTGGCGCCGGGGTAGAGGACGCCCATTCGGTGCAGCTAGAGCACCTGCGCAAGTTGCGACAAAGGAGCCCCCAGCAACTCCAGCTAGAGGGCAGACACCGGATGTTCCTATCGCTGCACCAGCCCTCTAGGAGACTGTAGCCCAGTTCATAAGCATGTTCAACACCTTAGCTCAGGCTGGATTGATCCTACTAGCTCCCGCCACATCTCAAGCCAGGGTAGGGGAGTAGACTCCCATAGCCCGTACTCCTGAGCAGAGGGTCCAGGTTGATCAGGACCCAGAGTTATGCCACTAGTGGCTCCGATTCAGAATGAGACTAGGGTAGCTGCTTCAGAGGAAGAGCAGCTCAGACCTGAGAGGTACAAGAAGTACCACCCACCTACTTTCAGTGGACTAACTTCAAATGATGCTCAGGGTTTTCTGGAGGAGTGTCATCGTATTCTCCATACTATGGGCATAGAGGAGATGAGTGGGGTTTCTTTCACCGTTTTCTAGCTTAGATGAGCAGCCTATCAGTGGTGGCGTGCTTATGAGCTGAGTAGTCTGGACGAGTAAGCCTCAGTTACATGGACTCAGTTCTCAGATATGTTTTTACGTAAGTATGTCCCTCCGAGCCTCAGGGATACTTGGCGCGTGGAGTTTGAGAAGCTGCGCCAGGGTTCTATGACTGTGTCGGTGTATGCAGTCTATTTCAGTGAGTTGGCCCGACATGCACCGCCTTGGTTGCCACAGTTTGGGAGAGGGTTCGTCGCTTCATTGAGGGACTCCACCCAGTATAAGGACCATTATGGCTAGGTAGTTGGAGATGGATATCTCTTATCAGCAGGTTGTGAGTATTGTCAGGAGAGTGGAGGGCATGCTTGCCCGGGACAGAGAGGATAGAGAGGCCGAGAGGTCTCGAGAGACTAGTTATTATTCTGGAGCTCGTACCGCAGCAGCTCGACATGGTAGGGGTTATGTGGGTCGCCCTGTTCATTTAGCTCTTCCACGCACCATGAGCCCTATTATGCACCACCAGTATCCAGTGTGCCTCCTGCTCGGGGTGCTATTAGCGGCCAGTCTAGAGGCTAGGCCCGAGTCAGTCACAACAACCACGTCCTCCGAGGGGTTATTTTGAGTATGGAAACACTCGCCATTTGGTGAGTAATTGCAACAGACTTAGGAGGGGTGCACCTCCACAGAATTCTCAGCCACCACATGCTCCACCGGGTCCTCCGTCCATGCTTCCAACACTAGCTACTATCCCACCTGCTCAGCCAGCTTGCGGTAGAGGTCGGGGAGGACGAGGTCGCCCTAGAGGGGGAGGTCGGGACATGTATTATGCTCTTCCAGCTCGTTCAGAGGTAGTTTCTTCCAACTCTGTCATTACAGGTAGTGTTCCGGTCTGTCATAGAGATGCGTCGGTATAAATTGACCCAGGCTCTACGTATTCATATGTGTTCTCTTATTTTGCTCCACACCTGGGGGTATCTCGGGATTCTTTGAGTTTCCATGTTTATGTATCTACTCATGTGGGAGATTATCTTGTTGTGGACCGCGTATATCGGTCGTGTTTGATTGTTCTTAGTGATTTTGAGACTAGAGCCGATTTATTATTTCTCAGCATGGTAGATTTTGATGTTATCTTGGGCATGGACTAGTTGCCGACCCATTATGCTATTCTTCATTGTCGCGCTAAGATTGTGACGCTGGCTATGTCAGGCTTATCGTGATTAGAGTGGAGAGGTACCTTAGAGTATACTCCCCGCATGGTTATTTCATTTTTTAAGGGTCAGTGAATGGTTGAGAAGGGGTGTGATACATATTTAGCTTATGCGAGAGATGTCAGTATTGATACCCCTACAGTTAAGTCAGTTCCAGTAGTGAACAGATGTATTTCCATCGGATCTTCCGGGCATGTCGCCCGACAGAGATGTTGATTTTGGCATTAATTTGTTGCCGGGCACTCAGCCCATTTCTATTCCTCCATACCATATGGCTCATCCTGAGTTGAAAGAGTTGATGGAGTAGTTGAAGGAGTTGCTTGATAAGGACTTCATTCGGCCCAGTGTGTCACCTTGGGGGTGCTCCGGTCTTGTTTGTGAAGAAAAATGATTGTTCTATGCGTATATGTATTGAATATCGCCAGTTGAACAAGGTTACAGTGAAGAATGGGTATTCATTGCCTCACATTGATGACTTATTTGATCCGCTGTGGGGTGCCAGGGTGTTTTCAAATTTTGACTTGCATTCAGGCTATCATCAGTTGAAGATTCGGGAGCCAAATATCCCGAAGACTTCTTTCAGGACCAAATATGGCCACTATGAGTTTTTGCCATGTCTTTTGGGCTGACCAATTCCCCAACAACCTTTATGCATTTGATGCACAGTGTGTTCCGGCCTTATATTGACTCTTTCTTCATTGTGTTCATTGACGGCATTCTATTGTATTCTCGGACTCGGGAAGATCATGAGCAACACCTGAGGACTGTGCTTCACACTTTGAGGGAGAAGAGGTTGTATGCAAAATTTTCTAAGTGTGAGTTTTGACTAGACTCAGTGATGTTCTTGGGACACGTGGCATCGAGTGATGGGATCAAGGTGGATCCGAGGAAGGTGGAGGAATTGCAGAGTTGGCCTAGACCATCACCAGCTACGGCGATCCATAATTTTCTTGGTTTAATGGGGTATTACCGTCGCTTTGTAGAGTGATTCTCATCTATTGCAGCACCTATGACCAGGCTACCACCGGGGGAAGGCCAACGTGATGGCCGATGCTTTGAGTTGCCGGGCGGAGTGTTTGGGGAGTTTAGCATATCTTCCAGCAGCAGAGAGACCTTTAGCATTGGATGTTCAGACCTTAGCCAACCAGTTTGTGAGATTGGATATTTCTGAGCCGAGTCGAGTGTTGGCGTGCGTGGTCTCTCGGACTTCTCTGTATGATCGTATCAAGGAGGGTCACTATGATGGGCCTCACCTACTCGTCCTTCAGGACAGGGTTCAGCGGGGTGATGCTAGAGATGTGACTATTGGTGATGATGGCGTGTTGAGGATGCAGGGCCAGATTTGTGTGCCCAATGTGGATGGGCTCTGGGAGTTGATTCTTGAGGAGGCCGACAACTCGCGATATTCCATTCATCCGGTTGCCGCAAAAATGTACCAGGAGTTGAGACAGCCCTATTGGTGGAGGAGGATGAAGAAGGACATAGTTGGTTTTATGGCTCGGTGTCTAAACTATCAACTGGTTAAGTATGAGCATCAGAGACCGGGTGGCTTGCTTCAGAAGTTAGAGATCTCAGAGTGGAAGTAGGAGCGGATCACCATTGATTTCGTAGTTACGCCCCCACAGACTTCGAGGAAGTTCGACGCTATTTGGGTGATTATGGATCGACTGACCAAGTCATCTCATTTCATTCCAGTGATGACTACATACTCTTCAGAAAGGTTGGCTGAGATTTACATCTGTGAGATCATCAGGCTTTATGGCGTACCGGTATCTATTGTCTCTGGTCGGGGTACACAGTTTACATCTCAATTCTGGAGAGCCGTTCAGCAGGAGTTGGGAACTAGAGTGGAGCGGAGCACAACATTTCACCCTCAGACGGACGGGCAGTCCCAGCACACGATTCAGATACTAGAGGATATGCTCCGTGCGTGTGTCATGGAGTTTGGAGGGTCATGGGACCAATTCTTTCCACTTGCAGAGTTTTCCTACAACAACAGTTATCAATCCAGCATTCAGATGGCACCGTATGAGGCTTTGTATGGTAGGCGGTGTCGGTCTCCAGTGGGTTGGTTCGAGCCAGACGAGGCTCGATTATTGGGTACAGACTTGGTCCAGGATGCCCTGGATAAGGTGAAGGTGATTTAGGATAGACTTCACATAGCCCAGTCCAGACAGAAGAGTTATGCGGATCGGAAGGTTCTTGATTTAGCATTCATTATTGCAGAGCGGGTCTTGCTTCGGGTATTGCCTATGAAGGGCGTTATGAGGTTCGGGAAGAAGGGAAAGTTGAGCCTAAGATACATTGGTCCTTTGAGGTATTGCGACGTGTTGGGGAGGTTACTTATGAGATTGCCTTACATCCCAGCCTAGCGGAAGTTCATCCGGTATTCCACGTTTCTATGCTCCGGAAGTATCATGGTGATCCGGCTCATGTATTGGATTTCATCTCAGTCCAATTGGACATGGATCTATCTTATGTCGAGGAGCCAGTGGCTATTTTGATAGGTCGGTCAGAAAGCTAAGGTCAAAGGACATTGCTTCAGTAAAGGTTCATTGAAGGGGTTAACCGGTCAAGGAGGCGACTTGGGAGACCGAGCAGGATGTGCGCAATCGTTATCCTCATCTTTTCACAGCTTCAGGCATGTCTCTATACTGGTTCGAGTATGAACGATCATTTTAAGAGGGGGAGGATGTGACGAACCGACCGGTCGTCTTGAGAGTTATAGCCCCGATCCCCTATTAATTGCTTTCCCCGTATCTATTTCTGCAATTGTGACTTGCCGGGAGGGTTCGTTTTGGTTTTTCAGAGTAAATTGAGATACTTAGTCTCTTAATTGGAAGCTCAACTTGGAAAAGTCAACCGGATGTCGACATGTGTGTAAACGACCTCAGATTTGAATTTTGATGGTTCCGTTAGATCCGCTAGGTGATTTTGGTCTTAGTAGCTCGTCCGGAATGTTAATTGGAGGTCTGTAGTAGAGTTAGGGCATGAATTGGCGAAAGATGGAATTTTGGTTATTTTGGCCGGCAGTGGAAATTTTGATGTCAGGATCGGAATGTATTTCCGGAAGTAGGAGTAGGTTCGTGGTGCCATTTTGACTTGTGTGTAAAATTTGAGGTCATTCGGACGTGATTTGATATGTTTCGACGTCGTTTGTAGAATTTAGAAAATTTCAAAGTTCATTAGGTTTGAATCCGTGTGTAAATCGTGTTTTTGATGTTGTTGATGTGGCTTGAAGGCTCGACTAAGTTTGTATGATATTTTAGGGTTGGTTGGTATGTTTGATTGAGGTCTCGGGGGCCATTCGGAGTTGGATATTCATGGAAATAGCATTATTTCAAATTGATTTGAGCTTGGTTCGAGGTAAATGGCTTGCCTAACCTTGTGTGGGGGAACTCCCCTTAGTATTGGTATTGTTGTTGATATATGAGCGTCGTGCATTATGTTTAGTGATTTTAATTGTTTACCTGAACTACGTGCATCATGTTTAGTGATTTTACTTGTTTTTCCTTAACTTGTACTTAGGTTAAATTGTAAGCTTTCGTGTCGTAACTATTGAATTCTATCCTTTGTCTTGCATATTTACTTTGGGACTACGGAATGTATTCCGGGAGACCCTCCTATACTGAATATTTACTTTGGGACTATGGAACGGTATTCCGGGTGATCCCTCTATACTGCATATTTACTTTGGGACTATGGAACGGTACTTTGGGAGATCCCCCTGTCTTGCATTGTTACATTGGGACTACGGAACGGTATTCCGGGAGATCCCCATGCGCATTTACGTTTGGGACTATAAGACGGTATCTCGGGAAATCCTCTGGTGTTTTGCTGTGTACTGAGCTGTTGTTTTCTATGTTTCTTCCTTGATTAATTTTCAGACTTTATTTACCACAATATTCATTTTTGCCTTGCCTTATTGTATGTATATATATATATATATATATATATATATATATATATATATATTCCGGTAGGGCCCTGACTTGACCTCATCACTACTAAACCGAGGTTAGGCTTGGCACTTACTGGGTACCACTGTAGTGTACTCACGCCCTTTCCTACACATATTTTTTTTGTGCAGATCTAGGTTCATCTTACTAGCCATATCGCTAGGCAGTCGCTGCTGCTTACTGGAGGCTTCAAGGTATATCTGCCTGCGCCCGCAGATCCTCGGAGTGCCCCACTATCCCTTTATGTTCACTTTCCCTCTTTTCTATAGAAAATGATGTATAGAACAGTTAAGACTTCTTAGTAGCTTGTGACTTACGGTGTTTCGGATCTTGGGATTTGTTTTGTACATTCTGAAGGTTGGTAATTGTATGTGTCGAGCGGAATTAGTTGCTTATTTAGATCATCGTTGTTGTTAGTCGTTAATGTTCATGCTTTTATTTCATTTCCACAAAGTGTTAGGCTTACCTATTCGTAGAGACTAGGTACCTCCACGACAACTCACGGAAGGGGGAAATTAGGTCGTGACAAGTTGGTATCAGAGCTCTAGGTTCGTAGGTATCGTGAGTCACAAGCCATTTTTTTAGAGTCTCGTGGATCGGTATGGACACGTCTGTACTTATCTTCGGGAGGCTACGGAACTGTTAGGAACAATCATACTTCTTTGATTTCCTTGTCGTGGCAGTTATTGACATCAAATTCTAAAATATCTACATTCTATTCTTTCTTACAGATGGTGAGGACCCGTACCGGGTGATCTGACAATCAGGCACCCGAGCCCCCTGCTAGAGCCACCAGAGGAAGGGGTCGGGGTAGAGGACGCCCACGCGGTGCAAACAGACCACCTGCGCAAGCTGCAACAGAGGAGCCCCTAGCAGCTCTAGCTGGAGGGCGGACACCGGAGGTTCCTATTGCTGCACCAGCCCTCCAGGAGACTCTACCTAGTTCATGAGCATGTTTAGCACCTTAGCTCATGCTGTATATATCCCACTAGATCCTGCCACATCTCAGGCCGGGGGAGGGGAACAGACTCCCGAAGCCCGTACTCCTGAGCAGAGGGCCCATGTTGATCAGGCCCCAGAGTTATGCCACCAGTGGCTCCGGTTCAGCATGAAACCAAGGCAACTACTTCTGAGGAAGAGCAGATCATACTTGAGAGGTATAAGAAGTAACACCCACCTACTTTCAGTGGACTAGCTTCAGATATGCTCAGGGTTTTCTGGAGGAGTGACATCGTATTCTCCATACTATGGGCATAGCGATGAGTGGGGTTTCTTTCACCGTTTTCTAGCTTAGAGGAGCAACCTATTAGTGGTGGCGGAGCTGAGTAGTCGGGACGAGTCAGCCTCACTCACATGGACCCGGTTCTGAGATATATTTTTTCGTGAGTATGTCCCTCAGAGCCTCAGGGATGCTTGGCACGCAGAGTTTGAGCAGCTGCGCCAGGGTTCTATGACTGTGTCGGAGTATGCAGTCTGTTTCATTGAGTTGGCCTGACACGCACCGGCCTTGGTTGCAACAGTTTGATAGAGGGTTCATCCCTTCATTCAGGGACTCCACCCTGTATCAGGACCAGTATGGCTAGGGAGTTGGAGATGTATATCTCTTATCAACAGGTCGTGAGTACTTCCAGGAGAGTTGAGGGAAAGCTTGCCCGGGATAAAGAGGAGAGAGAGTTCAAGAGGTCTCGAGAGACTTGTTATTATTTTGAAGCTCGTTCCCCAGCAACTCGTCATGGTAGGGGTTATGTGAGTCACCCTGTTCATTCAACTCTTCTAGCCTATAGTGGTGTTCCAGCTCTTTCCACGCCCCAGGAGCCCTACTATACACCACCGGTATCCAGTGTGCCTCTTGCTCGGGGTGCTATTAGCAGCTTGTCCAGCAGGCCAGGCCCGAGTCGGTCACAATAGCCACGTCTGCCAAAGGGTTGTTTTGAGTGTGGCGACACTCGCCATTTGGTGAGGGAATTCCCCACACTTAGGAGGGGTGCACCTCCACAAACTTCTCAGCCACCACGTGCTCCACCGGGTTCTCCTTGAGTGTGTTTCGGATGCTCAACGGGTCATTTTAGGACTTAGGAAAGTAGCAGATTCTTCTGGTGTTTGTTCCAGAGATTTCCTTCGTTGTGTTCGCGAGAAAAGTCTCGCGTTCGCGTAAGGCATCTGGGGTAGGTGGAAAATTAACGCTTCGCGTTCGCGATGTTGGTCTCGCGTTCACGAAGTTCTGAGGTCATATGCCTACGCGTTCACGAAGAGGGGTCCGCTTTCGCATAAAAGAGTTTGGTTATTGTGCCCCCAGACCTTTTGCTACACGTTCGCGAGGATGGTTCCGCATTAACGTAGGGTTGAGCTGAGTGGACTTTGCGTTCTCAACAAGGTCATCACATTCACGGTCAAAAATTCCTGGGCATGGGCGATTTTTTCTTTGCGAGCGCAAGGGGATTTCCGCGTTTGCTATTAAGAAATCACTAGGCATATTTAAAGTGTTCAAAATCGAGGCTTATGTCTTTTTTCACCATTTGGACTTGAGGGATCGAAATTAGGCGATCTTTGGAGGGATTTTCACATGGGTGTTTGGGGTAAGTGATTCTTACCTAGTTTTGGTTAATTCCCATGATTATGTCTTTAATTTCATCATTTAATTAGTGAATTGGAGTGGAAAATTGGGGAACATTTGGGAAAAATCCTTAGGCCAAATTTTGGGGTTTTGATCGGGATTTTGGTATCGGATTTGAGAAAATTTGGTATGGTTAGACCATGAGTGAATGAGTGTTCACAATTTGGGATTTTTACCCGATTCCGAGGCGTGGGCCCGGGGAGGCTTTTTGAGCGATTTTCCAGTTTCTTGCTTTAAGTTTGATTCCTTTAGCTAGGTTAGTTTCTTGTAGTTCTATTTATGTTATGTAATTAGTTTTGGCTAGATTTAGGCTATTCAGAGTCGGATATTCGTGGAAAGAGCATTATTTTGGATTGATTTGAGCTTGGTTCGAGGTAAGTGGCTTGTCTAACCTTGTGTGGGAGAATTTCCCTTAGGATTGGTATTGTTGTTGATATATGAGCGTTGTGTACGTGAGATGACGAGTTCGTACACGAGCTAATTATTGTAAAAACCCGATTTTCACTAAATAATAACATGTCTTTCCTCTTATTTGAACTTATTAGCATATGTACTATCATGTTAGACTCAGAAAACATGCCAACTTGCCTTAACTGTTTACCTGAACTACGTGCAACATGTGTAGTGATTTTTACATGGTTTTCCTTAACTTGTACTTAGATTAAATTGTAAGCTTTAGTGTCGTAACTATTGAATTCTATCCTTTGTCTTGCATATTTACTTTGGGACTACAGAATGGTATTCCGGGAGATCCCCCTATACTGCATATTTACTTTGGGACTACAGAACGGTATTTCGGGACATCCCCATGTACTGGATATTTACTTTGGGACTACGAAACGGTATTTCGGGAGATCCCCTTGTACTGCATATTTACTTTGGGACTACGGAATGGTACTCCAGGAGATCCCCTTGTCTTGTATAATTACTTTGGGACTACGAAACGGTATTCCGGGAGATCCCCCTGTGCATTTACGTGTGGGACTACGAGACAGTATCTCAGGAGATCCCCTGTTGTTTTGCTGTGTACTGAGCTATTGTATTCTATGTTTCTTCCTTGATTAAATTTCAGCCTTTATTTACCGCGATATTTCATTTTGGCATTTCCTTGTTGTGTGTATGTGTGTGTGTGTGTGTGTGTGTGTATTCCGGTAGGGCCCTGACCTGACCTTATCACTACTTGAACGAGGTTAGGCTTGGCGCTTATAGAGTACCATTGTGGTGTACTCACGCCCTTTCCTGCACATATTTTTTGTGTACAGATCCAGATTCATCTTACCAGCCACATCACTAGTGCAGTCGCTGCTGCTTACTGGTACATCTGCCCGCGCCCGCAGATCCTCGGAGTCCCCCTCTATCCCCTTATGTTCATTTTTTCCTCTTTTCTATAGAAAATGATGTATAGAACAGTTAAGACTTCTTAGTAGCTTGCGACTTACGGTGTTCCGGGTCTTGGGATTTGTTTTGTGTATTCTGAAGGTTGGTAATGTATATGTCGAGCGGCATTTAGTTGCTTATTTAGATTATCGTTGCTATTAGTCGTTAATGTTCATGCATTTATTTTATTTTTGCGAAGTGTTAGGCTTACCTAGTCGTAGAGACTAGGTACCGTCACGACAACTCACGGAAAGGGGAAATTGAGTCGTGACACTATAAATACTCAAAGACCATAAAGTAATGATAATTCCCCGAAATAACTAGGGCTCACCAAATGGATGGTACAAGAACCACGGCGCTCTGAATCGTGCGAAAGAGATGTCAGCACATTTGATAACTTAAACTGATAATTGATAAATGATAACTGATAACTGATAACTTAACGGAATAAAGGAAGTAAGGATATGAATACACCATCTTCTGAATGATGAACCACTTGTTTAATCTGAATAAATAAACTGCGGCCTCGGGCCCAAGTATACGTATACATAACTACAGCATCGCACCCAAGTATATGTATACATAACTGTGGCCTCAGGCCCAAAGATGCATAAAGCATAAACTGCAGCCTCAGGCCCAAAGATGCATAAAGCATTTACTACGGCCTCAGGCCCAAATATAGGTGTTCAACGTTCAGGGATTTAAACTAAGGAACTGAGAATCATACTCCAATACGTGATGTTAAATATTGAATCATACTGAGTTACTTGACACTGGAATTGAATAGGACTACACTGAGACATGCATTCATGAACTGATTATGAAAATCAAAAATTCACTGCTTATGACATGCTGAGTAATCTAGACTGAGATGCATGGGCATCGAACCCAATTTTATATTGATTATGCATTGGGCTTACAACATTCAGAATGAAATTCGTGAACGAGTTACGAAGCTAGAGAATAGAAGTTTTGCAACTATTCAAGGAACTAGGCTTAACTATATTTCTGAGGCAACTCGTAATGTATTAAAAGAATCATAGTGTAGGGAGAATCAATAGCATTCCCAAACATAAACAATTATCCCCGCATACCTTAACTTCCTGCTCTTTAGCGTAATATAATGTTCACCAACCCTTTCAACTTTAATCTATAGCAATACAAGTCTAAGGGATTCCATATTAGCAATAATACTCATGTTTTGGTCACTTAGATATTTTATCAAACACTTGGTGGGCATAAAGTTGCATAACCCTCATTAATAGTGTTTCTACACCCAACAACTCATTCTCTTGCTCCTAGATAATTCTAAAATCTCTAATTTTTATAATGAATATCATTCTTCATCACCCATAAGTTAAACGACGCCCTTAATCAATAATCAACAATCAACAATCCAAACCTATAACCGTTCATTCTTTTCTATCACACTCATCAACTCATATCTCATGAACTAGAGTTTACAATCATGAATCAAATGCTATAACCAATTAGAGGGTGAAGATAACACCTTCTTGACATTCAATCCTCTTGAATTTCTAGGGTTTTTTTTCTCAACAATGATGTCTCAATCGAATATCTAATGATATGAAAGGTTACCCATGTTAATAAAGTGTTGGATAATTGAAATTAACATAGAATCATCATTAGAACTTACGTGGATGGTGGAGGGATCTTGGAGGAAGTTGGGTTCTTGAGAGCTCCCATTTCTAGAGCAAATTTTCGTGTTTTAGGGTGTGGATGACGAGGTAGGGATTTTAAAACGACCCCTTGGATGCGCTTCCATGCAGATGAAGGCCCAACCGTGTACCTGGATGTGCATCAAAGGCAGTGGCGATGCCACAAGTGCGCTGTCGCACACGGGATAGCTGGACACGCACCTAAGCGAGCAGATTGTGCATTTTCCAGTAAAATGCGCATAACGTATTGCAAAGAGATCCGTTTATTCTCCAAAACATATCATAATAAATATATTTAAAAGAGATACAACTTTCATGTTTTGAGTTTTCTCAAATTACTAACATAATTTCATGAAATTGGGCTGAAAACGGATCTTCCACAAACTTAGTCAATTTTATCGAATCTTATGCACCTCAATCTCCGTATTGATTCAAAAAAAAATATTTCCACCCATGCTCATCCCGATAGGACTTCACATGTCTAAAACATTATATTAATACCTATTCAACACGTACACACCTAATCTGGATTTACGGAGTGTTACATTTCCCCCATAGTTCATTTTACATGGTAAGAATACTTGATATATGTTACGGATAATTCCATGATAATAGCATATAAAAGGATTGCAAGGAGTATCTGCTATTAACAGAATATTGATTTATAAGGGCAACCCTTTGTTACTTATACGCAATAAGTACAAAGAATGAGAACTTGAAAAACTCCGAGCAAATTAAGGCCAACTAGTGAGGTACTTGTTGGCTTTAATTGATCAAAAGAAAGGAGAACCAGAAAAAATTAAAAAACTCCAGCTGAATGAAAACCAAAGTTATGGGTGTGAAGATTATTTGAAGCAACCAAGTTTCGAGCTGGCTTGATATCATAGTTGTCAAAAATCCCATTACCATTAACACCAAAATATGCAGAAGAATTAGAAGTCTCGACCATAAACTTGCTTGCATGATTTGTCGCGTTCTTTTTTAAATCCTCTATCGAATCCTTTAATTGTTGAAGTTCATGCAAAGCAAGTTGCATTATAGGAGCTTCCCACCAATATTGACTTTGACTAGTTCCTCATTTGATCAAGTGATTTTCCTCTTTTCTTTCAACGTCAAGCTCAGAAAAAATCTGAGTCAATTGCAAATTGAGCTCATGAACACTAGCATTTCGACGTGCCTCGACAAGATGGATGAATTAGAAATTAGATTATGATTTCTTGAGAGGAACCTATCGATAATGGACTCAACATTAGGGTGACCAAAAGAAAAAAAAACTTTCTTGCAGGTGAAAAAATTATGATAGCTATTTCAACCCCACAAAGTGTGTATAGTTCACTAGCTTTCTTGAACAGACCAGAATGAAGTTTTGAGAAGGTAACTTGGAGATTATTCTTGACCTCAATTTTGGCAATTTTGATCTTTGATGACCCATGCTAGGTTTCTTTGCCATGGCTGAAAACTAAAGAATATTAGAGATAATTCTCGTGGTTTTCGAGTTTGCATTCAGAGTAAAACATATGGACTATTAAAGGTGCTTTGGAGTATCTGAAACTTGCCGTCTTTAAAATGTTTTTTACTATTGTTTCTATGTAATGTGCTAATTTGGGAGTCACAAAATCTTATCCTATTAGTGGATTGATAATGCAAGACTCGATGCACCTTAGTTGGCATTATTACAATAATAAGGCATATATATTATTTGTGAAAGTCAACTAATTTTTTGATAAATTCATTAATAAGTACTTTCTACGGTCCACTTTATTTGAATTTTTAGTTGTTTCACACATATTAAGGAATCCACCTTTTAGAACTAATTACAATTAAATCGACCATATTAACCTTCATTTATTTAAATATAATAAGTACTCCTAGGCTCTTGTTATGATCCGGCCGATCGTTTCGAGAGCTTATCCCTGTTTTCCCCATTTCTGCTTCATTATGTGTGCTTTAGCTCTTGTATGTTGTGTTGGGTCGGTTGGATCGAGTTTGGAGTGATTTTGGAGAGAAATGAGACACTTAGTCTCTTAAGTTGGTTATTTAGTTGGAAAAGTCAACCATAAATTGATTTATAGGTAAATGATCTCGGAATTGGATTTTTATGATTCGGATAGCTTTTTTAGGTGATTTGGGACTTAGGAGTGTGTTCGGAATGTTATTCGGAGGTCCGTGTAGAATTAGGCTTGAATTGGCGAAATTGGATTTTTGGCGATTTTCGGTCGGCAGTGGAAAATTAACTATCGGGCTCGGAAAGGAATTTCAGAAGTTGGAATAGTTTCGTAGTGCCATTTTTTATATGTGTGAAAAATTCCAGGTCATTCGAACGTGGTTTAGTTGGTTTCTGCATCATAGGCGAATTTCAGAAGTTCGGAAATGCTTAGGCTTGAATTTTTAGTTGATTTGGTGTTTTGATGTTGTTTGGAGTGTTCCAAGGATTCAACTAAGTTCGGGTGATGTTATGTGATGTGTTGGTCCCGAGGACCTCAAGTGTGTTTCGGGTGTTCAACGGGCCATTTTTGGACTTGGAAAGTTGGCAGATTTTTGCTGGTGTTTTTCTTCTGGTTTTCTTATTCGCGATCACGTAGACTTAGCTGGGGCCAAGTTGGTTTTGTTCTATGTGATCGCAGAGGTCTGGTCTCGATCACGTGTGAGTGTGGAGCTGTGCTTCGCAAACGTGTGGCCAGGTCGCATTCGCGTAGCAGGAAGTGAGCTGGTGAAGGCTTAGGCGATTACTCTACGCGATCGCGTGTGGCAGGTTGCAATCGCGTGGTGTTGTGTGGCAGTGAATCGCGAATGTGTAGGTGTTTACGCGATCGCGTAAGGTTCATTAAGGGGAATCCTTATTTGTGCTTCGCGATCGCGAGGCTATTTCCGCGATCGCGATAAATGAATAACTGGGCAGAATGTTTAAAGTTCAAAACGAGGGTTTGAGTTCATAACTGGGCAGTAAGTGTTCTTCACTTAATTTTTGTTAAATTACATGATTGTGTCTTAATTTTTGTCATCTAAATTGAGAGTTTGGGGTGAAAATTTGGAGAAAAATGGAGGAAATTAGGAGAGTTTATTTTGGGGAATTGAATGGCCATTTGATGTCGGATTTTGAGGAATTTGATATGGTTAGACTCGTGAGTGAACGCGGATTCTAGTATTGTAATTTTTATCTGTTCCGAGACGTGGGCCCAGGGGTCGGGTTTGGCCAATTTCGGGATTTTTGATGTAAATTGATTATTTTCGCGTGGGTTTTGTTCCTTAAGCGTATATTGATGTTATGAATCTAATTTTGAATAGATTTAGGACGATTTGAGGACGAGTCGAGTGGCAAGGGCATCACGGAGTAGATTTTTATCCGGTTTGAGGTAAGTAATGATTGTCAATCTTGTCCTGAGGGTATGAAACCCCGAATTTCACGTCGTTTCACTATTTTAAAGTGGCGCACATGCTGGGTGACTAGCGTGTGGCGTGCACTGTTAAGGATTGTGACTTGGTTCGTCCCGTAGCAACTATTAAGTTGCGTATTTGACTGGAAACTATATGATATTTTGTGTTTTAGAAAGTATTACTATGTTTTGGGCTGAACGCCGTATTTGGGCCGCGTGCCAAGTTGTTTGGACCCTTAGGGGATTTTACTACTATTTCCTCACAGTTTTGATTTGAAAGATTACACTCAGTCATGTTTTTACCTGTTTATTGTTTAATTGAGTTTCATTACTCTACTTTGATGCATATGAAAGATGTTTTTGGATGAGTTCCCTGTTTTTATTGAAATGCCTGAGTGGCTTGTGAGGTTTATGACTGAGTAAGGCCGAGGGCCCGATTTGTGAGGATATGATATGGGATCGGGCTGCATGTCGCAACATGTTATTGATAGGCCGAGTTCCAAAGTGATTGATACCATGATTTGGCTTGTTATAACGCTTGGGCTGAAGGAGCCCCTCCGGAGTCTGTACACTCCCAGTGAGCGCAGGTACCTACTGAGTGTGAGTGCCGAGTGACGAGTGATTGGGAGGCATGAGTGGCTGTGAGGTTGCCTGAGGGGATGATTATGACTGATTGTGAGGTTTGCTGAGGGACTGTTTCTGAGTGATGTTATACCCGAGGGGCGGTTATGATATATGTTTTTGACGAGAGACTATTTATGATTTTATCACATTACTATGAACTCCTGGAATTTCTGTTGAAACTGTTGGAAAAAATACTTTCAAATGATTTTTACTAAAATCGGCTTTTAAGCGTGATGATTTGACATATGTCCTATTGGGAAGAAGAGTTGTATTTACCGTGAATTTATAACATGTACTTACATTCCTCCATGCACCTTGTGTGTAGATTCAGGTGCTAGGGCATCAGGGTGAGAGCTGATTTTACCTGTCTTAGAGATTTACGGAGATTTGTGAGGTAGCTGCATGGCCTCTGCAGCCTTGCCTTCTCCTTCTTGATTTTGTAGCGTTTATTTTTCCCAGACTTGTATTTTCCTTAGATGTTCATGACTAGCGACTCCGGGATTTTGGGTTGTATTTAATGTTTGTGTATATCCTTACTTGCTTTGAAATGCTTAAATGGAAATGTTTATGAAATATCAGATTAGTAATTATTTGAACGAAAGGTTTCTTTATGTTATAAGTAGTAAATTGGCTGGCCTAGTATCACGATAGGCGCCATCGCGGTCGGAGGGTTTTGGGGTCGTGACAACTCTTTAATCCAACGACATCCTTGGAAAAAAGAAGTTAATTCCTTGTTGATATCTGAAAAAATCAAATGTTGTAAACCACAAAAAAAGACCAAAAAATTGATTAAAGTGGAGCAGAGGGAGTAATGACTTCATTGTTTGTTACAACTGTCAAACCTTCTATCTAGTAATTGGTTTTTTGTGCAGATAGCTAGCAGGGATAAATGCTAATTAATTAAGAGAGTAAGATTATTTTAAAAATAAATGATGGTGAGTGAGAAAACGAGATATCTCCCAACATTAGAGATACTATATGTAATTTTTATTGTTTGAGTTGTAACCTAAGGACAATCATGTTTTTGCATTTACTTTTGAGTTGTAACCTAAGGAGAATCCTATTATGATAATAGTTGGATAATAATAGTGTCTTAGCTTAAGAAATCGGGTGGTCATAATTAGGTTTAGATATTGATGAGTTATGAATCATAAAAGTTAAATAACATATATAGATTTTTGTGATGACCCGATAGGTCATTTTAAGTTTTAGCCTTCATTTCTGTGTCCCGATACCTCAAATAGCTTCGTTTAACCCTTTTCGATTTGCATGCACAGTCCGTATCTTTTTTCGGAAAAGTTTTATGTGAAAAATTGAAGAAAATGTTAAAATTCATCCTTAAAAATGAATTGAGTTGACTATGGCAAACGGATCCAGATAAGTGTTTTGACGGTCACGTTTGGTCCATATCGTGATGTGGTACTTGAGCACATGCCTAGAATCGAAGTCAGAAGTCCCTAAATTGATTTAACGTGATTTGTTGAAAACTAGAAATTTGAATGTTTAACGAATTCCTAAGTTTTACCGTAGGTTGACTTTGTTGCTACCAGCTTTGGATTTCGATTTCAAAACTTGGTATAGCTTCATTTCACTATTCATGACTTGCCTGCAAAATTTGGTACAAAACACAGTTGGTTTGACGTGATTCAGACGTTTGATTGTAAATTTGCATGTTCTTGAGTTTCTTTGAAAATTTCATTGATTTTGATGTCCGATTTGTAGTTCTAGGTGTTATTTTAGTGTTTTGATCGCGCGAACAAGTTAGTATGATTTTATTATACTTGTGTGCTTGTTTGGTTTGGAGCCCGAGGGGCTAGAGTGTGTTTTGGATAGGCTATGGATCAATTTTGGACTTAGGCAATTGCTGGTTTCTGAGGTATGTGATATCTAGTGCATTGTGCTTCACGATCGCGAAGCCACTCGTGCGGTAGCGAAAGGGAACTTGGGGATGGGGTGGTTTTCTTCTACGCAAACATGGGGAACCGGTCACGAACGCAAATCACTGGGGGCTTACCTTTCGCTAATGCGATCACCCTCTCGCGAACACAAAGGTTTATGGGATTCTGGGGGGAGTTGGCCAGTAACTCTATGCGAACACGATTAGGCTCGCAATCCCGAAGGCCACTTGGGCCGATGCACTTCGCGATCGCGTCAAGCCCTTCGTGAATGCGAAGAAATCCTGACGCCTAGTGACTTAAATGTTCCAAAGATGGGATTCCCTTCATTTTTCACCATCTTAACATTAGAGCTCGTCCTAGAGGCGGTTTTGATGATGAATTTCATCCCCACTTTGTAGGTTAGTATATTTTAACTCGTGTTCTTCCACTTTCATCAACACACATTGATTTATAACCTTAATCTATGCTCTTTCATAATAGAAAATTAGGGATTTGGGTATAATTGGGGGGTTTTGTAATATTGATATTTAGACCTCAAATCGAGATCAGATTCCAAAACTAAATGCATAATCGGGCTCATAGGTGAATGAGTAATTGAGTTTTGGTCCTATTCTTGTGTTTTGACCAAGCAAGCTCGGAGTTGACTTTTGTTGACTTTTTGAAAAAGTGTAAAACATCTTAGCTTTATGTATTGTAATTGATTTTCCTAGCATTGTTTGTTGATATTAAGTCAATTTTGGTTAGCTCGATTGGTTTGGAGGCGAATTTTAGAGGAAAGACTCTGGTTGAGCTTTGAGTTGCTTGCGGAGCGAGGTAAGTGTTGGGTCTAACCTTGATTTGAAGGAATTAGGAACCCTTGAACTATATGTTATGTGAATTATGTGTGTAATGACGTATATGCGAGGTGACGATTGTATATACGCCGTCAAAATAATTTTTTCTATGCTTTCTCGTATTTCATGAACTATCTTATTCCATGTCTAACTGTTACATGCTTTAATTGATTTGTATAACGTAAGTTGATACTTGTCATCAATTATTATTATATTGAAATGTTCGTAAAAGTAAAAGAGGGGGGGCTTGAATTGCCTATTTAAAAAATATATTATAAGTAGTTGACTAGTTTACTAATTAGTCGACTAGAAGTAAGAGCATGATAATAGTAAATATAGAAACAAAATGCAGGAAATAAGAACACCATAATTTTATACTGGTTCAGATTCAGTGTGAATCCTACTCTAGTCCCCTTGGGTTGCAAGGGTGTTCTCTTTCAGTGATTGAAGTTTCTTGAGTACAAAATAGTTTATGTAGCTATACACCAACAACTTAATTTCTTTATCTCTTTTCTCTTCTTGATATAATGTTTCACCAATGTTTATCTCTTACACAGCAGATCTTTAAGAACTACAATGCTTGTTTGGAGTAGAACAAAAGGATGAAAATGGTTCGTTCAAAGTATATTATCTTCAAGTTTGGAACATATGTTTATATACATTCCATGAGGCCTTCTTGACTCTTGAATGACGTGAATCTTAAGAGATTGAAAACCCAAGGGAGTTGATCCTTTAAAGGAATCATAGATTGATTCTTTCCAAGAATAAGGTCAAGTTTTTGTTGATCTTCCTTGATTTATGATCTTGACGAGCTTTCCATATGCTAGGCATATCTTTTTTTTACTTGAGGCATATCTGCTGGATCCCTTGATTTCTAGCTTCATCGATTTTTAGTGCATCCTTTTGAGATCTCGTTTCCCTTTGATTTGGAACCTTCCAGTAATAGCTTTCGTCAACTACTGATTGATTCTTTTTCGGATATTCACTTCTTCTTCCTTTCTCATCGCTAATCATTGATTCTTTTCCTTGTATTGCTATATTTTTTCCTTAATCTATTCCTGACGGGTATTACTTCTTGAATCCTTTAATTGATTCCTTGTGATTCTGCACCAAATGTGATATATTACTTTTTCATCATTGTATTCCTAGGGATTTTATCCTATTTGGTGAGAGTGGTATGTAGTTCTTCCTGAGAAGAGGCAAACCCTTTTGAGTGATCAGACCCTAGGTCTACTGATTCTAGGGGCTGAGAAGAGGGTTTTACCTTGGAATGAGTACTTTTTCTAGTGGAGGCAGACGGATTCTTGGAGTGTTTATCCATGGAAAACTTTTGTGAAAGAGTTTGAAGGATTTTTGAGGAGGGTTTTTGAGTGATAGGAACAATGAAGACAGAGAATAGTGGTTCAGAGGATTAAAAGGACGGGATTTTGACGGTTGAGTGCATGAAAGGAAAGGGTGTCAGTGAAGAGTCATGATAATTGATTTTCCTTTCTTGAAAGCTGCAACTGATGGGAAAAGAGAGTGAAATCAGAGGCGCTAAATTAATGCGTACTTACGCAAACAAACAGAATTAATAACATTAGGCATACAAGAATCAAAATTAACATATTAGTCCTAGTCTTTAGGATAAAAAGAAATAATACCAACTAGTTCTCTTAGGGAGCAAAATCTATCTTCAAGTAAAGGGTTAGTGAAAATATCTGCTAATTGATCAGTGGTGCCAACAAATGATAATTCTATATCTCCCTTGAGGACATGATCTCTAATGAAATGATGTTTGATGTCTATATTCTTAGCCCTAGAATGATGCACATGATTCTTTGAAAGACATATAGCACTAGAGTTATCACAAAATATTTGAATATGTTTAAAAAGTAGTCCATAGTCACCAAGTTGATGAGATATCCGTAGTAACTATGCACAACATTGTGCAATGGCGATATATTTATGTCCCCATTGTCGATAGTGCAACTGATCCTTGTTTTTACTGTTCCATGATATTAATGCCTTCCCGACTAATTGACATGTCCTACTTGTGCTTTTTGTGTCTTTCTTCTCACCTGCAAGACCAGCATCTGACAAACCTTCCATCTTAAAAATGTTAGAACGTGGATATAGTCCGTAAGAAATAGTTCCGATGAGATAACAAATTATTCTCTTTACTGCAATCATATGTGACTCCTTAGGAGTTGACCGAAACTAGGCACATTTGCATACACTAAACATAATATCTAGTACACTGGAAGTTAGATAAAGCAAAGAGCCAATCATTTCATGATATTTGGTTTCGTCAACAGGATTTCCCTTTTCATCATTGTCAAGACTTATTGACGGGATCATTGGTGTACCGATTTCTTTAGCACTGTTCATACCGAACTTCTGAATTAGCTTCTTTGTATATTTCGTCTGGCACACAAACGTTCCTTCTTCAGACTATTGAATTTGAAGTCTAAGAAAAAATGTGACCTCTCCCATCATGATCATTTCAAACTCACTTTGCATGGGTTTACGAATTCCTTGCACAAAAGAGGGTTAGCACTACCAAAGATAATATCATCAACGTAAACTTGAATAATAAGATTACCTTCCGATGATCTTTTGATAAAAAGTGTAGTATCTACTTTACCTCATATAAACCCGTAGTCAAGTAGAAATGAGCTAAGTCTTTCGTACCAGACTCGTGGAGCTTGTTTAAGTCCATACAAATCTTTAGTCAACTTATACACATGGTAAGGGAATTTTGAATCTTCAAAACCAAGAGGTTGTTTTACATATACCTCCGCATCAATAAAACCATTTAAGAAGACACTTTTGGCATCCATCTAAAAAAGTCTAAATCTTTTGAAGGATGCGTATGCAAGAAGATTTTGTATTGACTCTAGTCGAGCTACTGGTGCAAAGGTTTCATCGTAGTCGACTCCTTCCTGTTGTGAGTACCTTGAGCTACTAATATGTCTTTGTTTCTCACAACCTTTCCATCTTCATTGAGCTTATTTATAAAAACCCATTTTATTCCAATTACAGTAGCATGAAGAAATTTCCAAACTTGGTTTTTATCAAATTGATCCAGTTCTTCCTACATTGCTTATACCCATATGGAGTCTTTTAGGGCTTCCTCAACCTTCTTTGGCCCAAACTGGGAATTTAGTGCTACATTTGCCTTTTTATTGAGGGCTCCCCTGGTTTTCATTCCTTTACTTGGATCTCATATGATAAACTTTTGATGATATTCTGGTTCACTTCTCCACTCATTTGGACATGTTGCACTCGTATGAGTAATTGACTCCTTTTGTGATTTTGGTTGACTGTTGACAAGTTGATTAGTTGACTCTGTGACACTGTCTGGCCCATCAATCGACTTTTGAGGTTTGCTTGACTATGGTATTTCTTGACTTATATCTTTATCACCTACGATAATTTCGTTCTCGGCCTTAGTGTTATTTTCATCGAATATGACATGTATGAATTCTTCTATAGATAAAGTGCGTTTATTATAAACTCTAAAAGATCTATTGTTAAAGGAATAACCTAGAAAAATACCTTTATTATTTCTTGGATCAAACTTTCCAAGATTGTCCTTACCATTGTTGTGGATGAAACATTTCCTGCCAAAAGGATAGAAATAACCTATGTTGGGCCATTTACCTTTCCATAGTTCATATGGAGTCTTCTTCAAGATAGGTCTTATAAGACATTGTTTAGAATATGGCAGGTTTTGCTTGCTGCTTCTACCCAAAAGTGGTTTGGCAAGGAATATTCTAATAACATAGTTCTGGCCATATCTTGTAGATTTCTATTTTTTCCCTCAACTACCTCATTCTGTTGAGGTGATCTTGGAGCTGAGAAGTTGTGAGTGTATCCTTGATCATTGCAGAAATCTTCAAATGCTCTATTTTCAAATTCTCCTCCATGATCACTTTGAATAGTTGTAATAAGATACCCCTTCTCGCTTTCAACTCTCTTACAGAAAATCTCAAAGTTTTTCAAAGCTTCATCTTTGTGAGATAGAAAAATCACCCTTGTAAAACGTGAGTAGTCATCAACAATAACAAAAGTATATCATTTTCTTCCTATGCTAGCAGTTCTAATGGATCCAAACAAATCCATACGAAGCAATTATAAAGGCTTTGAAGTAGACATAATGTCTTTGTTTTTGAAAGGGTTTCTGGTTTGTTTACCAATCTGACATGCATCACATACATGATTGGAGAGTTTCTCCATAAGATCCATGCTTGCATGGCCAAGTATCTTATGCCACAACCATGGATCATCACATATAGATACTAAGCAAAAATGACTATCTATATTTTCAAAACCACCAAGAATATAAACATTTCCATACCTTTTCTAGGGAGGATTATTTTACTTGTCTCGTCTTCAATGGCACAACCTGTTTTCTTGAATTTAACTTTGTACCCTGAACCACATAGCTGGCTTATACTCAGGAGATTGCAGTTGAGTCCATCCACAAGATACACTTCAGTAATATCATGATTGTTATCGAAGGGAATTGTGCTCGTGTCAACTATCTTTCGTTTTGAGTCATCGCCAAATTTGACACTTCCTCCATTTATGTTTCTAATTTCCTTGAACGTGATTTTTTCACATGTCATGTGACTTGAACATGCACTATCTAAATACCATTTTCCTTTGCGACTCTTCCTGTGGTGTTCATGCAAAACAAAATTATCACTTTCTTTTAGGTACCCAAGCTTGCTTGGGTCCTTGTTGGTTAGTTCTACTAAGATCAGGGTTGTTTTTAGGTTTCCATAGGGGCTGATCCATTTCTTGATCTTCCAAATCGACAGAAAGAATATTTATGTCCACTTTTATTACAGTAGTGACACAAGGGTCTGAACAATTTCTTGATCTTCCACCTGTGTTACTACTTATGGACTCAATTCTAGCTGGTCCTTTTCCTTTTGACTTATATATCGCCTGGTTAGACTTGATAGAACTGTGATTGGTGGACTTTCGCATGCCATTAAGTTGGATTTGCAATTCCTGAACTTCATCTTGAAGTAACTCATTTTCAATTTTTCATACTTCAAGCTTGAGTTACCATTCTTTCTTTTCCCTATTGAGTCTCCTTAGTCCATTCATCATTTTCTGAGACTCCTTTAGAGTAACATCAAGAATATCCTGTAATTCATTACACCTATCATAGTTATAAGATCTTACCTCGCTTGTTTCACCTCGTTCCATGAAACAATTTTCAGTATCATCTTTGCATTCGTCGTCTGATGCATCTTCATTGGTCCAACAGCCTGAGAGTTTGTTTATGTCGTATTCCAGGATTATTATGAAGCATAGATTTGCTATCTCCTCGTGTTCCAAACTGTCTTCATCACTCCAGCTTCCAAAAGATTTGTTTTTATTGAATCCTCTGGAAAACTTTCTTTTAAGATCAGGGCATTTAGCTCGAACATGCCCCTATCTTGCACACTCATAACACTATCCATCATTCTTGTCTTATTCATTATATTTCATGGTTCACCTGGGTGGAATCCTACCTCTTCTTGTGTTTATGTATCTTCTCATTAAACCATCCATGTTCCTTGATACCATGGAAATATCTTCTTCAAGATCTTCAAGGTCATCATCAATATCATTTTTCGTCCTTTCAGTTGTAGCTTTGAAACTGGTTTTTTCTTCTCTTCTTCCCATCTTGTTTTCTTGAGGTGTTTTTTCTCGAATGCTATAAGATCTCCTCGAAGCTCAACATATGAAAGTTTTTTTAGATCTTGTGATTCGAGTGCAACTACTTTTGTCTGCCAAGTGGTAGGTAGGCTCCTCAGAATTTTCCGAACTTGATCACCACTTGAGTATGGTTTACCAAAAACTTTTAGATCGCTAATGATTTGCTGAACCCTGCAAACATTTCTTGAATGGATTCTCCTTCTTTCATCTAGAAGAGTTCATAGTCATGAACAAACATGTTGATGTGAGTTTCTTTCACTTTGCTGGTTCCTTCATAAGTAACTTCCAGTTTATCCCATATTTCTTTGGTTGTATCACAACTTGAAATTTTCTCACATTCCTCTCTACTTATAGCATTATAGAGTAAGTTTCGTGCTTTAGCATTAACTTGAACAACTGCCATTTTCTCGTCTGTGTACTCATCTATATCTTTTGGATCAGTAGGTAGTTGAGCAGTTGCTGGTAATGGATAGTTCCCCTTTTTGATAACTCGCCATACTTTGACATCATAAGATTTTGCATATATTTCCATATGCACTTTTCAGTGAGAAAAGTATTGTCTATTGAAATATGGTGGCCTAACTTGAGATGTTCCTTCTTGAAAGAGTGCTCCAATAATAACTTGATTTTCCATGATCATTTCTCACAAGTTGTTAAGCAAAAAGTGTGAGACTAGTTATGATACCAATTGAAAGTACAAGAGGGGGAGGGGGGAGG
>ML361260.1:0-23235 GCA_005239505.1 Nicotiana paniculata
GGGTTCCACCAAAACCCTAGATTAAATAAATTAGCTAAACATGTTTATAATAATCAAATCCAAAAATACTTGCATAAATAAATTACAGAGTAATGAAATAAAAGCTGTAAAAATCAATGTTTTGCTTCTCTGAGTAGTATTTCACAGGTGTCTCTTGTCTCTAATGGAATATCGTCTCAAAGTTGTGTTCTTGGGTCTATTTATATGTTTGGGATAAACCCTAACCGTGTAGGAGACTTCTATTCAAACCNGTCTTAAAGTTGTGTTCTTGGGTCTATTTATATGTTTGGGATAAACCCTAACCGTGCAGGAGACTTCTATTACAACCGGAAAACACTTAAAATCTTCAAAACTCGGGTTTGATCGGATCAGGGGCCAGGCGTTACAGGCCAAACGCCTGGATAACGCCTGGCCAGGCCTGACGTTTGGGCTCTGTCGCCTGGATAACGCCTAGCCTCACAGGCTATATAGCCCAAACGCCCCGCTAAAGCCTGGTGTGACTAGGCTTTTTAGCTCAAACGCCCGGGTATAGCTGGCTTCACTCCTTTTTGACTTTTGAGCATATTTTCAACGTTTATGCTTCCATTCAACTCGGCTTCCATTTCCAATTTATCTACACATAAAATAAACCCCATTAGGCACATACGAAGTGTATTTTTATCATTAACTTATATCAAATGTAAGGCATATAACGTGTTAAATCATGAATTCTAGCCACACATCAATCGCCCTGTAACACTAATAGCTCATCGCAGAACACGTCCATGTCGTCTACTGTAAATTAAATAATATTAATTGTATGTTTGTTTTGTAAATTAAATAATTAATTTTTTTAGTTATACAATATTTAATTGGACAGAGTAATAAGATATGGGTTCCAAGCTTGATATTTGAAGCCCAGTAGCACCAAGCTATCTTGAATTCTTATGTGTGTTAATTTTATTATTTTACATGTTAGTTTCATAATTTTATATGTTTGTTTGTAAATTAAATAATTAATTTTTATATTTATATAATATTTAATTAGACATAGTATATATCTATGGGTTCCAGGCTCGATATTTGAGGCCCAGTAGCACCAAGCTATCCTGAATTCTTATGTGTGTCAATTTTATTATTTTACATGTTAGTTTCATAATTTTATATGTTTGTTTGTAAATTAAATAATTAATTTTTATAATTATACAATATTTAATTGGACAGAGTATATATCTATGGGTTCCAGGCTCGATATTTGAGGCCCAATAGCACTAAGCTATCTTGAATTCTTATGTGTATCAATTTTATTATTTTACATGTTAGTTATACAATATTTGTATGTTTTTGTTGTAAATTAAATAAATAATTTGTGTACATTGGACAGAGTTTATGTTTGATCTATCAGTATAAGAGATAATTAAACACATTGATACTACGCTAAAAAGCTCTACATTTTACTATGTTAAAAGGGCACTATATTACTAGTCTTTAAGCAAATAAATAACTTAAACTAAATAAAAATAACAAATACATTTTAATCACAAAACATTCACGAAAATACATATAAAACAGTAAAAGTAATTTTTAAACATTTTTATTAACTAATAATAATGATTTCTCAATTTTAAATATTTTTTTAAAACACTAATATCTTAGTGTGGATAAAAATAACATGCCAGTTTAATCGCAAAAAAAAAAAACAACATGGAACACATTGAAAACAACTAATATGCATTATTTTACGAGTTTCGACATAAACTAAATCGGAATATCTCGATTTATATTTTTTGAAAAGTTGATGAATTCAAAATTTGAGTCTGAAACAAGCAAACCACAACAATAGAAGGCTTGACTAGGAAGTGGGACCTACAATCTTTTCTTTTTTTGTGACGGCTGGGGTCCAATCAATTTTTTTTCGGATAAAAATGGGGGGGGGGGAGACCGCTTCTGATTTTAAAAAAATGGGGGGAGGGGGACTGGTTTTCGATTATGGGGGAGAAGGGAAGGGGATCCTTTTTATCTATGTATAGAGCGGTATATAACAGTGCTATACATATAGCGCTTTTATATGCCGCGCTATGCATTGTTGATACTCAATTTTTCCCATATAGATTTTGTAAATACATATATACTTTTAAAATAGTACATGAGCATCAACATGTATTTTTCCATAATTTTCTATAATTTTTAAAAGATTTTAATCAATTTATTTCTGCATTTCTATTATATAAACAATTATTAATTGCATCAGAAATAATTTTATAATAATTTATTATTTAATTTTTATAATTTATGTTCATATTAAGCTTTAAACATTTTATGTATAATTAATTTGCATCTTTAGGCTATAATTGTAATATTTCACAATAATAGTCACATATATGCATAATTACCTTATTTACACAGAAAATGACTTTTTATATTTTTATAATGTTAAGTAATTATTTTAAATCATTTTCATGATTTATTAATTATTTTTTATAAATTATTTTATTAATTTAATTGGGTATTTAAAACATAGCCCCTTTGCCTAATTAGTTTCGGACCTATCCTAACCCAATTGCCCCAACCCAATACATTAATCAGCCCAATACCCATACCCGTCTAACCAAACCCATACCCATCCAAATAACCCACCCGACCATAATCTCTAATCCTAGCCGTTGATCTCAGAAGATCAACGATTCCCAATCGCCCAACCCTTTTTAATTATACCAAACACCCCTAACCCTAGATCATTTTCCCCCACCCGCCGTCATCAAATCCTCTCATATCCTCACCCCTCACCTTCTCAAACCCTAATCCGCCGTCACCCATTTTCCTGTGGCTCCTACCCAGAAATGGAATCATTTCTTAATTCCTTACCATATCTAGTCCTACTTCTTTACCTGCTACTCATCTGGGGTGTTACTTGACTGGCTTGGCTCGAATGGCAAGTAGATCTCAAGAGATTCGAACCAGATCTGGTTCAAAATCTCTTATATTTTGGTTGTTTCCGTCTATATTCATCCTAACCTCTGTGAGTACGAATATTTTTCTGTATCTTTCAGTTAGGGTTTCAGATTTTGATTCGAACCAGATTTGGTTCAACTTTTGTTTGTTTTTATGTTATTCCCCATCTATATTTGCTCTTTCACTCACAAATCTGTGTATTTTTGGTTGAATCTTTTACTTACCCTAAAACTAGGGTTCAGATCTTTCCAAATCTAAAATGATTTTTATTTATTTTTTAGTATTTTTCCTTTAATGTTTCAGTATCTCTATCTATGTGTTTTATAGTTTCTTTATTATCTCTATGACTGATTTTACTTACCTTAAAATTTAGGGTTTTTTATTTTCAAAGACGAACCAAATCTGTTTCAACCTTTAATGCTTCATCTCTGTGTATCTATTACGGTTTTCCTTTATTATTTCTGGCTGATTTTACTTACCCAAAAATTTAGGGTTTTGATTCTTCAAAATCAAACCAAAATATGATTCAAACTTTAATTATTTCCATATATATGTCTTTTATTATAGCTCTTTTGTATTTCTTCCTATTTTCCACTTACATTAATTTAGGGTTCTCGATTATTTAGTTATTTTTCCTTTAATGTTTATGTCTATCTGTCTCAATGATTCTCGCCACTAATTGTTGATTAATTTTACCCCAAAATTAGGGTTTTGAAATCTTTACTGAGATTTCAGTCCTTCATTTTCTGGTATGGTACTGATATTTCCTTTTTGGTTCGATTTACCTGTTCTCATTATTCCCTTACCTTATTTGATCTGGCATTGTGAATATTGATTGATTCCGTATAATACCATCCCTAATTTAAGTAATACTTGCCTGATTATATGCTGTTACGTTCTGCTAATTGATTGAAGCCGACCTTAAATATTTTTGGAATTATTTTCATTCCTTAATTATGTGTGATTGACTTGTTACCTTACTTGTCTGCTGAATTCAGTTCTATTTAAACCCCTTCTCCCTTTCCCCTTAGACAGACTCGAACTCTCATACTCTCACAAAAACTTAAGATTTCTCTTGTTCTCTTGTGTTCTGATTTCTATGCTAAGCATCTCTTGTTTTTGCCGGCTGAAAGCCAAGGCCAAATTACTCTGGAACTTAACTGCTAGTGCACATTTACTTGCTTTCTTCTCAACTGGTATTCCCTAACCCTTGCAATTTCATTATTTATGCTTTGCGTGACTAGCCTATTTCAATTCCCATTATGACTCTGTTCGCTATATGATTCTATGACTTCATTTAGCAATTGTTAACTTAAGACTAAGTTATTTCTAATAATATGAATCCTCTCATAGGTTAGTCTAAGGTTCAATTTTTTTCATGCACTGTTTGTTAATTCTAAACCTATTCTGAACTTTGCACACTATGAACATGTAATCAGTCAATTTGTTGCTTAACTCCCCTGCCTTGTCTGTTTATTTCATATATCTGGCCAACTCAATTGTTTTGCCTAACTGCTTCTATGATAAGTACTAGTCTAAATATTTAACTTCACTAGACTTTAATTTATTTGAGATATGTGTTTGAGCATGAATTCTGTTTGTCTTCTTGGTGCAGTTCTGCCTGTAACTCTATGTTCTGAATCTTGTTTCTTCTAAAATTCAATTGTGATAAAACCTGCCCCTTATCCCTTTTATGTATTGATTTTAAAACCCCACTCCTAGTCCTTTAGGTTCTCAATCACTCCAGTGTGAGCACCGCCTAGGGTCCACACGAGACTCCTCTGAACTTTGACACACTGGGGACTGGTTTTCCAATCTCTTATGAATTGCTTTCTGAATGTGTGGTTCTGGTGCGAGCATTGCCCGGGGTCCTTTAGGCCCTTGGGAACTTGACACATTGAAAAACTGTTTCCAATGGTTTGTGGAGGAATCACTGTGTTGTTGTTATGGTGGAAGGCTTGGTTCCAAGGTTTATTTGGGCCTATGAAGGCTCCCTATAGTATAACTATTACCATTGTGTAATTCATTTGATATTCTAGGATATAATAACTCTGTAATAACAGATTTGGGGATATTTAGTGAAGCTGGGGGGTCTTACTTATATCTTTTGTTAAAACTGGGTAGAAGTCCTTCCTATAGGATTTAATTGTGCTGATTAAGCTATGTGAGTACCATACTGTGTTTAGAAATCCTCCCTATAGGACTTTCACAATCATTTTGATTCTGTAATTTACATTTGCGTACTAGGGATCCTGCTTATAGGACTTTCGTTTAATTCTGTACATTAGAAATCCTGTTCATAAAATCTATATATGTTTTCAACAAATGTGTATTAGCAATCATACCTATAGGACCTTGTTGTTTGAGCTAATTATCCTTCCTGGCAATCTGTTTAATTTCTGCCCATATACAGTTAATAAATATCATGCCTATAGGACTAAAATTCAGTTTCAAACTTAGAAATCCTGCCTATAGGGTTTAAATCAATCCAACATTAGAAATCATGCCTATAAGGTTTAAGTCAATTCAACATTTAGAAATCATGCCTATAGGACTAAAAATCAGTTTCAAACTTAGAAATCATGCCTATAAGGTTTAAGTCAATTCATCATTTTGAAATCAGACCTATAAGGTTTAGTCAATTCTTAATTAGAAAGCATGCCTATAGGATTGAAAAAGGAATAAGACTTGTCTTTATAAGTTAAAATCAGTGCTACACTTAGAAATCATGTCTATAGGTCTATAATTAACAAGCTCGTAGAAATCATGCCTATAGGATCATGTTGGTCGATTATGAATTCGTTCGCTACTGTCAATCACTTAGGCAATATATCTATAGGACTTAATAATGATTCTGGGTTTATAATTGTGACATATTACTGCCTGAAGTGCCCAGATTCATGCTGAATAAAATCAGTAGGCAAACAAATAGGTCTTAATGCTCGCATTAATAAAATTGTCTTTGCACTCTGTTTTCTCACATACATATCCTGCCTATAGGACCCCAAAGTTAATAAAGTTTGCTGACTCAATGCGTGCTTTTGTTGTCTATGTGTGGAGGTCAATGTGAGTCCATACTTGTTCTTTATCTGAAAGTCCTATTTGTTTTTGTTTTTTGCCTAGATTTCACATTTTTAAGTAACATAGGTTGGTATAGAACTATCCAAATAGAGGTCCTAATACCTCCAGGGCCATAGGCAAGGGACGAGTAGTGCACACATAAGGAACGGGCTAGCATCTACTAGAACGCTTAGGTAACAACTTAAAGATAGTAATTGGGTATTAAGGAGATGATAATTAAGGAGATTATAGTCCGTGCACTAATGCTATGAGTAACACCCCGATTTGAGGGAGTTACAAAGTATTGCATGGAATGATCCTATAGGCTAAAAAACTTAGACCCCCACTACTGTTTAAAATAAATTGAATATGGTATTTGTCCAAATTGTTTTCCTTCCCTTTTTAGACTAATTCGCTTAATTTAGGTTCGACCGGACCCACCGTTGTGGACCTCGAGGGGTGCCTAAAACCTTCCCCTCAAGGTAATTTGAGCCCTTTCCCGATCTCTGGTGATGTAAACTGATTATATGAGTTAATTTCTCTAGGTGCCCTAACGCACCTTAATCTGTTAGGTGGCGACTCTTCCAATTCCTTAAACCCATCACGAAAAAGGAGTTGTCCCAAAAAATGTCGAAACCCTATTTCGCGAGAAAAAGGGGGCGCGACTGCATGGCGACTCTGCTGAGTATATCTTTAGGCTCTTACCATAACGAACCTGATTTTGTGAATTAGTCCTTAAGCATGTCTTTACTATTCCGCTAATACTTGCATACCCCTTCCCTTTCCCAATTTATGTGAATTTATTTGCCTATCGTCAGTCATTTACAATTTTTTTTTCATGTTTTATTACTCTTTACTATGGAAACTGACTTGTCTCCTTGTTTTCTTTCTTAAACGCCTTTACAATTATTAAATACCGCATTTATCATTTTCCATCGTGTAAATACTTGACAACGTGTTATTTTCTGTTTGCATAAATCATGCTCAATATCATATTCCACTCGTGCGTATTTAAAACCATAGCAACACTTGATGAGTGTTTGGCTCTTCTTATATTTCACCCTTTGAATTCAGAAAGGCTTATTTGCAGTAAAACTAGTAGATATGCGGTACAGTTGACGGTTTCATGCCTTTCCCCCTCAAGTTGTCCGCTTGTGGGTACCATTCTAGACCTATATAGAAACCTTACTCTGATTATAATTGTACATGCATCATGGTCAAACCTAGCCTGGGTTAATATGTTATCCACATAATAACCCTATAAGAAAAGCCTTATCCAAAGTCCACCGGGGTTTCCATAATCCCAACGGACGCAACCACGATCTGTGCATTAATTTGGAGAAATAAGTGCCAATATGCTAATCGTTAATGTGTAACTATTCGAATATGGAGGGGGGAAAGGGTCTAACCTTATTTGTTTTGTAGAAAATGAGGCACGAAGTCCTCAGGTTTGGCATGGTCCGTAACATACCACCATTGTTGCTAGATTGGTGGGAATACCTTCCATCAAGTGACAAAAAGTATGTGAAAATGGTCTTGGGAAACTTACCTTCCTTATTAGATATCCAACCAAACAACATGTTGATCGAAGCAACCACTATGTACTGGGACGGAGAAAGAGTTGTGTTCCGTTTTTGCAACATAGAAATGACCCCTCTTTTGGAGGAAATAGGGGGATTCGCTGGACTACCTTGGGATAGTCTCGGTTTATTGGCGCCGGAAAATCGCACTCCCAAAGGGTTTTTGAAAATGATGGGTTTGAGAAAGAATGACGACTTGGTGTGTCTAAAGAAGTCCTACATACCCTTCAACTTATTTTATAAATGATATGGTCACAGCAAATCTTATCGTATCTTTCATGACGAGTTCTCCATCACTTCCTTGAGTTGGACTCATCGCAGGGTTTTCGTGTTCATTGTCTGCTTCTTGGGTATGATAGTGTTCCAAAGCAAAATGGACAAAATTCACATCAGACCTGCCATGGTAACCAAAGCCTTAATGGAGGGAATCGAGGGGAAAACATATACTATTGTCCCTATGATTATAGTAGACATATATCGGGCATTGGATCACTGCCAGAAGGGGTTCAAACACTTCGAGGGTTGTAATTTGCTACTACAAATTTGGTTGCTAGAACATCTCCAGAGAGGTCAATACCGCCAAGAGTTTCCACGAAGGTTGTGGAATGATCACATAGCTTTTCATCACCCCAAGAGATTGATCTTTATCCCAAACAGGTTTGCTCAATCAGAGAATGCTACAGAATGGGTGCAATTTTTCGACAACTTGAGTGAGGACCAAGTTCAATGGATGTTCGAATGGTTACCCACTAGTGAGTTCATCCTTAGATATGGGGATGTTCCGCACTTGGTGTTGATCGGGTTAAAGAGAATACACCCATATGTTCCTATCAGGGTCATGAGACAAGCTGATAGAAATCAAGGCATACCGCGAGTCTCCAAAATGAGTCATTACAGGGCAAGTTTTCAAGATGACGACATCACATATAAATGTGAAGATCAACATATGTGGCACCTGAAGATTATTGTGGAAAGGGACACCATCGACCGAGGCCGATATCACGCAGGTCATGTGCACTTTTACCCAACATGGTTAGAAGATAGCATAGCAGGAATAGTTAAGCCGGGGATCGGACGAGGAAACAGTGTCATAGATGAAGTTGCTGAAGCACAGATGAAATACAAAAAATTGCGCAAAAGAGTTCACGAATCCGAGGCCGAGCACCTGGAATAACACAAAACTGATATGGAACTGATCAATGAACGGAGGGAAATGGCTACTAGGTCGAATGAAAGGCTGGAATATCTGGAGCAGGGTCTGATGGAGTTGGAACGGAAGATGAGGAAAAGAGTCGTAGACTGCCAGAATGCTGAGGGTAGCGAAGGAGGACATCTAGCAAGGGCATACTTGTTGTTGGACATGCGCGACCTAGGGAACTTGATCGATGGATCCAAGAGAATCAGGTCTGGAGAGTCTCTCTGGGACCATGTAGATTAGGTTTATTTGTTCTTGCTTTTTGAATGTAATAAGGACAAGTGCCATTAGTGACTTATTTTATTTAGTGTCGTTTTAGATTTGTCTTATTTATTATATTAATGAAATGAGGCAATTATTGGAATTAAATTTCTCCAAATCCACTTGTCGGGCACAACGAAGCTCCCAAATTAGGACGCGAATTTACATTCCCGCAATATGTGTTTAAATACTGCAAACATTTTTCTTGAATTCTCACTGACTTGGTTACTTTTTGTTTTTCTTTCTTTTTGATTATTCTCATTCCCCAAGGTTGGTTCATGCATACTGGCATCATCATCTTACCACACCAGATCCAGAGGCCCTCCACCTCCTCCTCCTTTAAGTGCACCAAAAAGCAAAGGGAAAGCTAAGATGGACGATATGAGTGGCGTCAGAAAATAAAACACCGCACATGTTGAGAATGTGGAAATTTCTGGTGGTCGGACTACTCCGGCCCCAAATGATTTGGTTTTGCGGCTTGAACAGAAGATACTTGAACTACAGGGTGAGCTTGAGCAGGTCCGTAACTTGGAAACTCTCCCTCACACTAAATGTCCCGGATATCAACCATCCAAATACCCAAAACCCAGTACCTCCTCAGAACACACCCAACCAACGCCCGCAAAATCCTCCCACACCCCTCCAATATACAACCCCTCCTCAAAATCCCTTACCCGTACCTACACCGCCTCAACATCATCATCTCCCGACGCAATATCCGCAAACCAATTGCCATACTCCTCAGAATACCTCACAGCCTATCCTCGATCCCCAAAATTCAACAAATGATCACCACTATACCCAAACTCCTGGCATTCACCAAAACAACCCCATATACGTGGAAACCTTACCCCACTCTACTCAACCAATCTCATATACACCAGAATCTGTCAAGAAGGACCTGCTCATTAAGAACACGGCAGAGGAGCTCAAGAAACTCACAAGTTGAGTTCAGGGTGTTGAAGGAGGAAAAATAATCGAAGGTTTGAATTACGAGGATTTGTGAATTTAGCCAGATGTGGAACTGCCAGAGGGTTACAAACCTCCTAAGTTCGAAATATTTGATGGAACGGGTGACCCAAAGGTTCATTTGAGAAGCTACTGTGACAAGATCGTAGGGGTTGGAAAGGACGAAAGGATTCACATGAAGCTGTTCATGAGAAGCCTTACTGGAGACGCTATAATCTTGGTAAATAAGTCAAAATCCCAAGAAATGGGCTAATTGGGTAAGCATGGTGTCAGACTTCATGGATAGGTTCAGATTCAACACAGAAAGTGCACTGGATGTTTTCTATATCCAGAATCTCAAGAAGAATCCCACCGAGACTTTTCGTGAGTATGCTGCTCGGTGGAGGTCAGAAGCTGCAAAGGTTCAGGCCGGCATTAGATGAAGAGCATATGGACAAGTTTTTTGTCAGGGCTCAGGATCCACAATATTACGAAAGGTTAATGGTAATCGAGAATCACGAGTTTTATGACATCATCAAGCTCGGAGAAAGGATTGAAGAAGGTATCAAAAGCGGAATGATGATAAATTTTGAGGAACTGCAGGCCACAAACAAAGCACTACAATCAGGTGGCATATCAAAGAAGAAAGAAGTGGGGACAGTAATGGTTGCCCAAGGTCCAAAATCTCCATTTGTATACCAAAAACCTCCACCCACATACCAGCCTTCACCTCCTAGATATCCTCAACCCGCTACCGCCTACCATACCTATAATATCCAACCAGCCTATTATCATTCAACTCGATCTCGTCCAATCTATCAAAAATCCAGGACCAATTTTGATCACAAACCACCCAGACAATACACCCCTATTGCTGAACCCATCGACTAGCTGTATGAAAGATTAAAAGCTGCTGGATATGTCACCCCTATTCCCGCCGTGGCTATGGAAAACTCATCTCAATGGGTCAACCCAAACAAGACATGTGCGTACCATTCCGATATGTAGGGACACACTATTGATGAATGCTGCACCTTGAAAGATAATATCCAAAAAGTTATTGACACCAAGGTCATACAGGAGAAGTAAACCACACCCAATGTTCGTAACAATCCGCTCCCAGATCATATGGGTGAAGGAGTCAATGTAATAGAAACTGATGAAGAGTGGGATCCCAAGGGGTAAATCGGGCTTATTCGGGAAGGTGATGATCCTAAGAAGCCTGCAGTCATGCTCAATCCCATTGTGGTACAGGTACAACCGTCAGTTGAAGTTGAGGTAGCCGCATCAACTCCCTTTGAAGTAGAAGTGACACCATCTGCAACTATACCCACACCGTTTGAAGTAGAAGTGGCCATACCTTTCACTGTGACGGTGATATCCACACCACCCTTCAGTTACAACGATATACCTTGGGATTATGTTGCCGAAGCTAGGATAAAAGGGAAAGCAAAAATGGAAGAGTCTGGTGCTGCACAAGGTATGACCAGAACTGGAAGAATCTATACGTTTGAGAATTTGGGAGGAACAAGTAAAGAATCCACTGCCAAAAAACCCATCATTGAAACCGGTCCAGATGATCTTTGGAGGAAGTTACAGGCAAGGGAATATTCTGTGGTAGACTATCTAAAAAAAACTCCCGCCCAGATATCCATCCTATCACTGCTGCAAAATTCTAAGGCGCATAGGAATCCTTTGATGAAGGTGTTGAATGAAGATACGTGCCCAACAATATCACCAGTGGGGAAATGGACAACATGGTGGGGCAAGTGTTGGAGAGCCACAAGATTACCTTTCACGAAGATGAGTTGCCGCCAGAGGGATTGAGCCACAACAGGGCACTACACATCACAGTGCAATGCGAGGATAAGTTCATTGCCAGGGTTTTGATAGACGGAGGATCCAGCCTCAACATCTGTTTAATGACAACTATAAAAAGGTTGGGAAAGGGTTTGCATGAAATACGAGCAGGGACGATGAATGTAAAGGCGTTCGATGGGTCACAAAGAGCCATAATCGGGGAAACCAATCTATGCTTGCAAATGGGTCCTACCTGGTTTGATGTTGAATTCTAGGTGCTAGACATATCCGCCTCATACAATCTGGTGCTGGGACGGCCTTGGATATATGCCGCTGGAGCTGCCGCGTCTACTTTGCACCAAGCGGTAAAATTTGAATGGAACTATCAAGAAGTGATCATCTATGGAGATGGGAGCCACCTCCTTTACACCAATCAGACTGTTCCAGTGTTAGAAAATAGAAGGAAGTTAGGTGGAGAAACCTACCATCGCATCGAGCGTGTTAACACAATCGAGAAGGATAAGTGGTGGAGTAGCAAGATAGAAAGCATATTGGCATGGAAAGGGTATGAACCTGGTAAGGGGCTTGGTAAAAATCTTCAAGGTATCTCCAAACCAGTACAACTGAAGTGCCATGGTACAACATTCGGGCTTGGATATCGATACACCTGGCAGGAATATCGGAATAGGTCGCCACCATAGCGTGGTCCATACTACCCTCTTGAGCAACCTGTACCGCACCTGAATCAGACCTTCCATCAGGCTGGTATAATATGGGGATAAGAGGAAGAAGAAGCCTTGGCAACATTGAGTAATTTGTTCTTGGAAGATGATGATATATATTGTTGTGTGATAGTCGAGGAGGAGGAGGAAGAAGGCCTTACTATACAAACAGTGGAGAAGGGAGCATCCCTCAAGAACTGGACCACTAAACCATCAAGGGTCCGGCGAGTCCCAGGGTAGCAAGGCTGATACCATTGTTTACTTTTGAAAATGATTTCCTCTTTTGCATTTTGTTTTAAATAATATTTTTCAGTGTTCCATTTCAAAAACATTATTTGAGTTATTGAAATCATTTTGTTTGAAATTTTAAATGGCTTGATGTTTATTATTACTATTTTCTTTCATATATTCATCCCTACAACATTACTATTTCTTATCTTGATGAACCAACAACTGTGACATGTAATGAGACAACGCAACAGAAGGACAGTGATTCAGAAGAAATAGAAGAAGAGGATATAATACCTGAGGAAATTGTCAGAGAAGTGGAGAATTTTGAGAATAATCCTAAGTACAACCTGGACGAGATCGAGATAGTCAACTTGGGAGATTCCGATACCGTCAAAGAAACTCGCATAAGCATCCATCTGTCACCTATAGAAAAGGAAGAATACACTCTCTTCATGAAAGAATATGAGGATTTATTTTCATGTTGATACGACAATATGACATGGTTGAGCACATCCATAGTGGCTCACAAGTAACCTACAAATCCAATGTGTCCACCAATGAAGCAGAAACTCAGGAAATTCAAGCCAGACATATTGATACGCTCGACCTGATTCCCGTTTAAGAGGGGATACATAGGCAGCCTGTGGGTTCGGTCACAATTCAATAAATTTCCATTTTCCCCACAAACAGAAACTGAGGCAGAATTTTGAGGAGGACCCTCAAAATTTCGAAGCAAGTTCAGCCAATCGCAGCATACGAAACAATTAGAAAGGTAATCCAGGTAACTGGGACCCTCAAAATTCTACGTCAGAGGAATTCGCAATGTCTCTAATAATATCATAGTTACTGGTTCATCAATTTCTAAACTACATATTACTATGTCTTTGAAAACTATACACACATGCTTTTGAAAAGAAACTTTACTTTTATCCAAATTCTACCCCCGATAACTTGAGCAGGATCCTCGGACAGAACAGAGCAAATCGAGCAAGAAAAGACACGAAAACCAATCTCCCCCGCAAAAATAAAAAATTTTCTTTGGATGCAGGACTATGTCATCATGATAAGCATCGTCGCAACAACACAATTGCTATGTACGAAACACATTGTCAGCTAGGAATACTTCACTCTTACTCTTACTCTTACATCTGCATGAGACTAAGCCCTATCTCAAACCTTTCATGAGGCTAATCTCTGCCTCTCTACTTGCATAAGGCTAAGCACTGCCTTCCCTTTGAATGAGACTAAGCCCTGTCTCAATCCTTGCATGAGACTAAGCCTTGTCTCAATCACTTGCATGCGGCTAAGCTCTGCATCTCTACTTGCATAAGGCTAAGCACTGCCTTCTCCTTGTATGATACTAAGCTCTATCTCAAACCACTTGCACGAGTCTAAGCTTTGCCTCTTTACTTGCATAAGGCTAAGCACTATCTTCCCTTTGCATGAGACTAAGCCCTGTCTCAATCCTTGCATGAGACTAAGCCTTTTCTCAATCACTTGCATAAGGCTAAGCTCTGCCTCTCTACTTGCATAAGGCTAAGCACTGCCTTCTCTCTGCATAGGACTAAGCACTGTCCCGAATACTGCATGAGGCTAAGCCCTGCCTCTCCATTTGCATAAGGCCAAGCACTGCTTTCTCTCTGCATGGGACTAAACACTGTCCCAAATCCTGCATGAGGCTAAGCCATGCCTCTCCATTTGCATAAGGCTAAGCACTGCCTTCTCTTAGCATGGGACTAAGCACTATCCCAAATCTCACACGAGACTAAGCATTGTCTCTCTATTTTCATAAGACTAAGCACTGCCTGGGACTAAACACTGTCCCGAATCTCGCACGAGACTAAGCACTGTCTCTCTCTTGCATTATTTTCCTCTCTCGGGCTAAGCTCTGCCCTCAACTTCACACAAGACTAAGATCTGTCTTGTTGCTTCTAACATCATGTCTCTGCACCTCATGGGCTGAAATATAGCCAACTTGTCCGAAGGAGTCATATTCTGAAGGCACCATCCGCATAGTCAGAAGACATCATGTCATGGCCTGAGGATCTCTCAAACTTGCACATCATTATTCGAAGGCATCATGGTTCGGAGGCACCATCTTCATGGCCCGAGAACATCATTTCATGGCCTGCGAATCCCTTACACATAACTCATGGACCAGGACATCATGGTCTAAGGATTTCATCCTCACTATCCAAAGACAGTCTTCACGGTCCGAGGGAATTTGCATCACGTTTGAATTTACTTAATAATTTATACATATGGGCTCGCAGTATACTTTTGCAGATTTTTAGGTGACCCAGTGGGTAACCGTTATCCCAACAGGAGAAATTCCGCTCCAATTCCTTCAAATTATTTCAAACTAACCGTTCAACCAAAACCGTTTCAAACCCAGGTAATCCTACTCGGAACCTTTTTCGTTTTTGCAATAACTTCGTCGGTTTGTTCCACCGTCGGATCCAGAACTACACGCAACCTGATTCCTGTAAAAACAGGGATATGTAGGAAGCTTAGAAGCCGAAGTGCGGCCTATATCTTTCAAATCACACTATTCGGTCAAAATTGGTCATCATGTCTTTACCCGACAACTCTTTCATCCTTCCCGGGTAAAGAGGGGAAGCTGTTGATACCCAATTTTTCCCATATAGATTTTGTAAATATATATATACTTTAAAAATAGTACATGATATATATACTTTAAAAATAGTACATGATCATCAACAGTTATTTTCCCATAATTTTCTGTAATTTTTAAAATATTTTAATCAATTTATTCCTGCGTTTCTATTATATAAATAATTTTATAATAATTTATTATTTATGTTCATATTAAGCTTTAAAATTTTTATGTATAATTATATTGGCATCTTTAGGCTATAATTGCAATATTTCACAATAATAGCCACATATATGCATAATTACCTTATTTACACAGAAAATGACTTTTTATATTTTTAAAATGTTAAGTAATTATTTTAAATTATTTTTATGATTTATTAATTATTTTTTATAAATTATTTTATTAATTTAATTGGGTATTTAAAACATAGCCCCTTTGCCTAATTAATTTCGGACCTACCTTAACCCAATTACCCCAACCAAATACATTAACCAGCCCAATACCCATACCCGTCCAACCAGACCCATACCTATCCAAATAACCCACCCGACCATAATCTCTAGTCCTAGTCGTTGATCTCAGAAGATCAACGGCTCCCAATCGCCCAACCCTTTTTAATTATACCAAACACCCCTAACCCTAGATCATTTACCCCTACCTGCCGTCATCAAATCCTCTCATCTCCTGACCCCTCACCTTCTCAAACCCTAATCCGGCGTCACCCATTTCCCTATGACTCCTACCCACAGATGGAATCATTTCTTGATTCCTTGCCATATCTAGTCATGCTTCTTTACCTGCTACTCGTCTGGTTCAAAATCTCTTATATTTTGGTTTTTTCCACATATAATCATCCTAACCTCTGTGAGTTCGAATATTTTTTCGTATCTTTTAATTAGGGTTTCAGATTTTGATTCGAACCAGATTTGGTTCAACTTCTATTTGTTTTTATGTTATTATCCATCTATATTTGCTCTGTCACTCACAAATTTGTCTAGTTTTTGTTGAATCTTTTACTTACCCTAAAACTAGGGTTCAAATATTTTCAAATCTAAAATGATTTTTATTTTTGTTTTATTATTTTTCCTTTAATATTTCAGTATCTCTATCTCTGTGTTTTATAGTTTCTTTATTATCACTGTGACTGATTTTACTTATCCTAAAATTTAGGATTTTTATTTTCAAAGACGAACCAAATCTGTTTCAACCATTAATGCTTCATCTTTGTGTATCTATGACGATTTTTGTAACGACCCGGCCGGTCGTTCTGTGAGATTAGCCCCATTTCCCCCGTTTCTGCTTTGTCATATGTTTCTTAGCCTATATATGTTCTGTTGGATTGGTTGGTTCGGGTTCAGAGTGATCGTGGTGAGAACTAAGACACTTAGTCTCTTAAATTAGCTTAATAGTTAAAAAAGTCAACTGGGAGTTGAATTATTGGTAAACGACCTCGGAATGCGGATTTTATGGCTCAGATAGCTTCGTTAGTGATTTGGGACTTAGGAGTGTGTTCAGAATGAAGTTTTGATGTCCGATGTAGGATTAGGCTTGAATTGGCGAAAGTTAGTTTTTGGCGATTTTCGGTCGGCGGTGGAAAATAGACTATCGCAGTCAGAATAGAATTCCGGAAGTTGGAACAGGTTCATAATATCATTTTGGATATGTGTGCAAATTTTCAGGTCAATCGGATTTGTTTTGATTGGTTTCGTCATCATTGGCGAAATTTAGAAGTTTCAAAGTTCATAGGCTTGAATTTGATGTAATTTTGGTGTTTTTGCGTTGTTTTTTGTGTTTCGAAGGCTCGACTAAGTTTGTATGATGTTATGGGGTGTGTTGGTAGGATTGGTTGAGGTCCCAGGGGCCTCAGGTGCGTTTCGGATGCTCAAACAGGCACTTTTGGTCATTGGGAGATTGTTGGTTTCTAGTGTTTTAGCAGAAGTGGTTTCTTCATTGCGATCGTGTGAGTTCATCCGCGATCGCGTATAGTAAAGTTTGAGGCAGGCAGATTTGTTCTATGTGATTGCGTAATGAGTTTGGCGATCGCATAGGTTGGGCAGCCAGAGCAGTGCGGTCACGTGGTTCATTGTGTGATCACGTATGTTGAAAATGTTCTTCGCGACCGCGTGAATGGGTATGCGATCACATAGGTCAGGGAGACGAAGCTTCGTGATCGCGTGGGGAATGGTGCGATCGCAATGGGTAAAATTTTGAGGCAGTAAGTTTGTTCTTCGCGATCGCGTGGGTGGTCCCGCGATTGCAGTGAGTTAATATTTAGTGATGGGCCGAATGTTTTAAAAGGCCATTTTTGCGAATTGAGTCTATTTTTTCTCCATTATTGAATGTGTTTGGAGCTCTTTGTGAGGGTTTGAAGAGGAAATCGAAGGGAATCACTTGGAGGTAAGATTTTTGACTTCATAACTCGATTCTATGTCGTTTTCTAAGTAATTAAACCGGAAAGTTGTTGAATTTAAACCCAGAATTGGGGAGGTTAGGTGCATGAGAATTGAAAATTTCTTTTGATGATTTGAGTGGGCAATTGTGATCTGATTTTGGTGTTCTTAATATGTATAGAATCCTGGGAGGATGAGGATTCTAGTGATGTAAATTTTATCGAATTCTGAGACGTGGGCCCGGGGCTCGGGTTTGGCTAAATTTCGAGAATTGTGTCTAAATTGATAGTTTTCGATTGGGTTTTGTTCCTTTAGCGTATATTGATGATGTTAATCTGGTTTTGGTTAGAGTCGGAGCAATTGGGAGCCGATTTGAGGGGCAAGAGCATCGCGGATTAGTATTGTGGCCCGTTAGAGGTAAGTAATGGCTATAAATCTTGTCCTGAGGGTATGAAACCCCGGACTTCGTATTTCTCACTATTTTTAGAATGGCGCACATGTCAGATGACGAGTATGTGGTGTGCACTAATTTTTGGATTGTGTTCTAAAAACTATTGCTATATTTGAGCTATAAGTCATGTTTGGGGCCTCTTGCCGACTTGTTTAGACCCCTTGGGGGCTTTTACTGCTATTTTTCTCACTGTGTTGAATTATGATTTACACTCAGTCATGTTATGTTTAAATGATTACGAAACTCAGCCTTATTTACACTATTTTGAGATATAAAATGATGTTTTGGGTCGAGTACCCTATTTTTACTGATACGCCCGAGGGGCCTTTGAGAGTTTCTGACTGAGTAGGCCGAGGGCCTGATTGTGAGGATATGATATGCCACAAGGTGGTTTGATATTAGCTCTTGGGCTGAAGGAGCCCTCCGGATTCTGTACACACCCGCAGTGAGCGCATGTACCTACTGAGTGCGAGTGTCGAGTGACTAGGAGGCGTGAGTGACAGTGAGGTTGCCCGAGGGGCTGATACTGAGTGGTTGTGAGGTATGTTAAGTGATTTTCTGCCCGAGGGGCGATTTATGATTCATGTTTTTGCCCGAGGGGCTATTTATGATATTTCATTTTACACTAAATTATTCATGCATTTTTATTTCTGAAATTGTTGGAAAACACATTTTTCAAAGGATTTTACTGAAGTTGGCTTTTAANACTGTTGGAAAGAAAGGTTGTGCATATTGTGAACTGATGATTTTATTTTATGTGTTTCTCACTGCTTAGACTTGATTTATTTCCATTGCTACTGAGTTGGCGTACACACATTACTCCATGCACCCCTGTGTGCAGATATAGGTGCTGATACTGAGCGTTAGCCATCTATTCCGTGTGGAGCCGGAGTTCGGGACATAGAGGTAGGTGTTCAACGTCCGTAGCATCTCTGTTTTCCCTTCTTATGTTGTACCTAGTTATTCGTCCCGAGGTTTTGTATCATAATAGTAGAATTTTTGGTATATTCCTTAGATGCTCATAACATGTTGACTCCGGGTCTTGGGAGTAGTTTTAGACTGTTTAACTTTTTCTTTTGCTTAATAGATTCAGTAATTTATTTACGTTTATGAAATGTTGAAAAGTGAGTATTGGATAGAAACTGTAAATATGTGATTGTTGGCTAGCCTAGTTCCACGATAGACGACACACAGTCGGTTTAGGATTTGGGTCATGACAAATTGGTATCAGAGCCTAGGTTACATAGGACTCAACAGTCATGAGCAGGTTTAGTAGAGTCTTGCGGATCGGTACGAAGACGTCTGTACTTATCTTCGAGAGGCTACAAAAACCTTAGGATCAATCTCATTTTTCTTGAATTCTGTCGTGCCATTTTGTTGATTCCGGAAATCTAAACTTCTGTCGTTTTCTTCTCTCACAGATGGCGAGGACTCGCGCTACCGATCAGGGTGATCAACCATCAGCTAGACCAGCGAGAGGTCGAAGCCGTGGTAGAGGTAGGGGCCAGCCCGTGCAGTATCCAGGGCAGTACCAGTTGATCCCTCTACTGTTCAAGATCAAATTCCCACCGCAGATGCTCCAGCGGACAGGCTCAAGCACCGGCAATGCCTATTGTTATTCTGGGTCTTTAGGAGACCTTGGCTCAGATCTTGACTGTGTGTACCACCCTTGCTCAGGCAGTTGCCGCTACTTCTCAGGCCGGGGGAGGCAGTCAGACTCCAGTTGCCCGGACACCTGAGCAGGTTACTCAGGTCCATCAGACACCGAGGGTGGTTCTAGCCCAATCGGTTGCTCCAGTTCGGGACTTCGTGGTTCCAGCTATGCCAGAGGACGAGCAACGTAGACTGGAGAGGTTTAGTAAACTTCAGCCTTCGACATTCAGTGGTGCTGAGGGCGAGGATGCCCAGGGTTTTCTGGATAAGTGTTAGAGGATGCTGCATACTGCTGGGATTCTGGAGACTAGTGGGGTCTCGTTTGCTACTTTTCAGTTTTCTGGTGCTGCTTTCACTTGGTGGAGTCTTTTGAGAGGCGAAGGCCTGTTGGTTTAGCACCCCTCACCTAGCAGCAGTTCTCCACTATCTTCGTAGAGAAGTATGTACCCCAGTCTCACAGGGAGGAGCAACGCAGACATTTTGAGCAGCTGTGTCAGGAGGAGCTATCAATGACACAGTATGAGATGTGGTTTTCGGAGTTGGCTCGTCATGCCACCAAGTTGGTCCCTACTGATAAGGAGAGGATTAGGAGGTTTGTGGATGGCCTCACTTATCAGCTCCACCTTTTCATGACTCAGGAGAGGGTATCATATGCTACATTCGAGTAGGTTATTGATATTGCTCGAGATATTAAGTCGTTTCACCGCCAGGAGCGGGAGGAGAGGGAGGCCAAGAGGCCTCATGGATCGGGTGGTTCTAGTGGTGCTCCTTCCCAGGGACAATTTCAGCATGGTAGAAGTCGTTCATTCAGGCCTCCTCAATCAGTCCGCGTAACCTATAATGGTGCATCTTCGGGGCATGGTCCCCACGGTTCTCCTCCAGGACGTTCTTCATTCGGTGCCCTCCTAGCTCAAAGTGCAGCTCGAGCACCACCAGTTTAGAGTTCCTCTATGCATGATTTTTCTAGTGGCCATTCTGGTGCCAGGGGTTTCTATCAGTCCTCGTCTCCAGCTCTAGGGAGTTGATTTGAGTGCGGCGAGTTTGGGCACATGTAGAGGCAGTGTCCCCATCATTCTGGTGGTTCTTCTCAGTAGAGGGGCCAGCCGTCGACTTCAGCTCTAGTTACTTCACCTTCCGCCCAGGCAGCCAGGGGTGGTAGTCAATCAGCTAGAGGCCGCCCTAGAGGGGGGAGGTCGAGCAGGTGGAGGTCAGGCCCATATGTATGCATTTCCATCTAGGCCAAATGCTTTGGCCTCCGATGCAGTGATCGCAGGTATTGTCTTATTCTGTCACCGAGATGCTTTGGCTTTATTTGAACCTGATTCTACATATTCCTGTGTTTCATCATATTTTGCCCATTTTTTGGATATGCCCCGTGAGTCTTTAGTTACGTCTGTTCATGTGTCGACTATGATGGACGATACTATTATTGTGGACCGTGTGTATCAGTCGTGTGTGATATTTATTGGGGGTCTGGAGACCCGAGTGGACCTACTGTTACTCAGCATGGTCAATTTTGATGTGATATTGGGCATGGATTGGTTATCTCTGTGTCATGCTGTTCTTGGCCAAGATGTCTGAGGGTTGAGTGGAGAGGTTCTTCTGAGTATGTGCCTAACAAGGTGATTTCCTACCTGAAGGCCCAGCGCATGGTTGAGAAGGGGTGTTTATCTTATCTGGCTTTTGTGAGGGATGTTAGTGGTGAGACTCCCGCTATTGATTCGGTTCCTGTGGTCCGTGACTTTCCGGACGTGTTTCCTACAGACCTACCAGGCATTCCACCTGACAGGGACATTGACTTTGGTATTGACCTGGTGCCAGGCACTCAGCCTATTTCTATTCCACCTTATCGTATGACACCAGCGGAGTTAAAGGAATTAAAGGAGCAGCTTCAGGAACTCCTAGATAAGGGGTTCATTCGTCCTAGTATGTCACCTTGGGGTGCACCAGTGTTGCTTATAAAGAATAAGGATGGTTCTATGCGTATGTGTATTGATTATCGACAGCTGAACAGGGTTACGGTGAAGAACCGGTATCCTTTGCATCGTATAGATGACTTGTTTGACCAGTTGCAGGATGCCAGGGTATTTTCCAAGATTGACTTACGTTCCAACTATCATCAGTTGAAGATTCGGGGGCCAGACATTCCGAATATTGTTTTCAGGACTAGATATGGTCATTATGAGTTTTTGGTTATGTCATTCGGGCTGACCAATGCCCTAGCAGCCTTTATGCACCTGATGCAGTGTATTCCGACCTTATCTGGATTCTTTCGTATCGTGTTTATTGACGATATCTTGGTGTATTCTCAATCTCAGGAGGATCATAAGCAGCATTTGAGAGTTGTGCTTCCGACCTTGAGGGAGAAGAGATAGTATGCAAAATTTTCAAAGTGTGAGTTTTGGCTTGATTCAATACCGTTCTTGGGGAACGTGGTGTCCAGTGAGGGTATTCAGGTTGACCCAAAGAAGATAGAGGCAGTACAGAGCTGGCCTAGACCGTCATCAACTATCGAGATTCGCAGTTTCCTTGGTTTGCAGGGTACTATTGCCGTTTAATAGAGGGATTTTCATCTATTGCAGCAAATATGACCAGGCTGACCCAGAAGGTTGCTCAGTTCAGGTGGACTGAGGAGTGTGAGGAGATCTTTCATAAGCTCAAGTCAGCTTTGACTACAACTCCGGTATTGATTTTTCCTACGGGTTCAGGTTCTTATACAGTTTACTGTGACGCCTTGAGAGTTGGCCTTGGAACGGTTTTGATGCAGGATGGTAGGGTGATTGCTTACGCGTCCAAATAGTTGAAGGTTCACGAGAAGAATTATCCAGTGCATGATATTGAGCGAGCAGCTATTGTCCACGCCTTGAAGATTTGGCGTCATTATTTGTATGGGGTGCATTGTAAGATTTTCACTGATCACCATAATTTGCAGCATCTGGTTAAGCAGAAGGATATGAATTTGTGTCAGAGGAGGTGGTTGGAGCTTCTCAAGGATTATAACCTCACAATTTTATATCATCTGGGGAAGGCCAATGTAATGGCCGATGCCCTGAGTCGCAGAGCGGAGAGTTTGGGGAGTCTAGCCTACCTTCCAGTAGCACAGCGACCATTAGCACTTGATGTTCAGGCTTTAGCGGGTCAGTTGGTTAGATTGGATCTATTAGATCCCCCGCGGGTATTGGCTTGTGTAGCCTCCAGGTCTTCTCTTTATGATCAGATTAGAGCACGCCAGTATGAAGACCCACACTTGCTCGTTCTTCAAGACAGGGTCCATCGCAGTGATGCCAGGGATGTGGTTATCGGTGATGATAGGGTCATGAGGATGCAAGGCTGGATTTGCGTGCCCAATATGGATGGACTTCGAGATTTGATTCTAGCTGAGGCCCATAGTTC
>MDKI01115269.1:0-32513 GCA_005239505.1 Nicotiana paniculata
CAGGGGTAGAAACAGGTCCGTTGTCAGCTGCTTGTGGCTGGGCGCTCACGAGGGAAATTGGTGAGGGCGACAGAGGCGCATGCGCGCTTGTCACTTGGCGCGGCCAAGACCACGGGGCCGTCCGTGGCGCTAGGCGTTGAGAGGCTTGCTGGGACGCCACGGGGCACGTCCAAGGGGTCATGGGGCATGGTTGGAAAGCCGCCCATAACATTACATATGAGAGAAAATTTAACTCATATCCGATATTTACATGAAACTTAGTACGTAGCTTGATAAGCAATTAGCAACAACAATGATTTTTATGAATTATGGACCATAGTCCATAGTACATATTTATTTTTGAATCTTTGGTGATGTTGATATACCTTGTACAAATCTTCCTGTAACTTTGTAAAAGGTAGGATCTCATGCATTTTTTCGGGGCCGGTTGGTTATTTATATAGTAATAAATGAATAATTAAACCCAGCACAAAGTTCTGCATGAGATAATACAATTTTTTGTTGGTTGTATAAAAAAAAATCAGTATAACTAATACATCATTATTCATCATATAATTGATGATATTAAATTATAGCGATTGCATTATATTATGGAAAACTCTGTATGTATTATGCCTGGGACAGTAGTGGGTCTGTGGGTAACAGTAGCTGCCGGTAAGAGGTCTTCGTCAAGGTCAATGAGGAGTCCAAGAAGGAAGAATAGTGCTATTCGGCAGAAAAAGAGATGTGGGCCAGGTCCGGCAGAAACATGCAGTGGACCATTTCTTTTTTGAATTCCCGACCATGTTCACATTTGAGCTCGACTAAATTCAAAAACACTTCCTAATAAAGTCTGACTCCGTATTCAGATATTCAAATGAAAATGTAGGGGTAGTCAGCACTCCACCATAACCACAGCCCCTGGCTGATTAGGGGGCCATTTCTTTATTAAGGTATAGTTTAGTGAATAAAGAATTCGACTTCAACTTCCCTCCACTGCTGATTAAGGTAGTTAAAACTCCACTCCTGTTTTACAGAGTTCACATTTATCCCTTTGACAGCTCTTATGCTTTTTCAACATGTTCCCATTTCCTTTTCACACTTGGAAGACCAACACTCTATTCTACAAAATTCCAAATGAAGAAGAAGAGCTTACTTCATCATTTGTTTTCCCCTCCTTAAACTACACTTCAAATTTCTTCACAACCGCCTTGTTCGTCTTAATTCCCACACCTCCAACTATTTTACTTATAAATCCAGTTTTCCGTGTTACTCTCTTACTCTTCTTGTTCAAATTATGAATACTGCTTTTAAAAATTTCCTCTTTTTTTACTGCTGCTGCTTCTCTGTGTCTGTTTATGCTCTTAGCTCTGATGGCACAGCTCTACTTTCCCTTCTTTGGCACTGGCCTACTGTACCCTCAACTATTAACTCTTCTTGGAATGCTTCTGATTCCACTCCTTGTTCTTGGGTTGGTGTTGAATGTGATCGCAAACAATTTATCACTTCTTTGAACCTCTCTGGCTATGGAATCTCTGGCCAATTGGGACCCGAAATTGGTCATTTGCAGCACTTGCGTACCATTGATTTGGGTGTTAATGCTTTCTTTGGCTCCATTCCTTCGCAGCTGGGCAATTGCACTCTTCTTGATTACTTGGATCTGTCCTACAACGCCTTTACTGGACAAATCCCTCAGAATCTTGGAAATTTACAGAGTTTAACCTACATAAACTTGTTCTCAAATTCATTCACTGGTAATATTCCTGATTCCTTGTTTACTATCCCACACTTGGAGACCATCTTCTTTAATAGTAACAAGTTAAGTGGTCCCATTCCATCTACCGTTGGTAACATGACTCAGCTTTTGTCTCTCTGGCTTTATGATAATGAGTTATCAGGTCCTATTCCATCCTCTATAGTGAACTGTACTAACTTGAACGAGTTGTATTTGAATGATAACCGTTTGGTTGGTGGCTTGCCTGAGAATTTAGATAAGCTAGTACACCTTGTTTATTTGGATGTAAGCAATAATAGACTAGAAGGCAGTATCCCTTTCGGTTCGGGTAACTGCAAATATCTTGACAATCTGGTCTTGTCATACAACCATTTTAATGGAGGACTTCCACAAGGATTGGGGAATTGTAGTAACCTAACAGTTCTTGCTGCTATCTCTTCTGGTTTAAGTGGCCCTATTCCTGCTTCTCTGGGCCAGCTCACGAAGTTGGAGAAGCTTTACCTTACTGAAAACAATTTCTCTGGAAAAATACCGCCCGAGCTGGGCGAGTGCCAAGCCTTGGTGGAATTAAGTTTACCGGAAAACCAACTGGAAGGTGAAATTCCTAGTGAACTAGGGTCTCTCAGTCAGTTGCAGAATCTCTTTTTGTATTCCAACAATTTGAGTGGTGAAATTCCGCTTAGCATTTGGAAGATTCAAAGCCTTCAAAATGTTCTTGTCTACAGAAACAACTTGACCGGGGAGTTACCTCTTCAAATGACCGAGTTGGAAGAGTTGAAGAACATATCCTTATTTGAAAATCGGTTTACTGGAGTTATACCTCAAGGTTTGGGGATTAACAGCAGTCTAACACTGCTGGATTTCACCAACAACAACTTTTCAGGTCCTGTTCCACCAAATCTTTGTTTTGGCAAGCAACTGAATAAGCTTATGTTAGGTTATAATCATCTTGAAGGTGGCGTTCCTTCTGAATTAGGAAAGTGTTCTACTTTGACGAGAGTAATTCTCAAAAATAATAATCTCTCAGGTGCCATTCCAGATTTTGTTAAGAACACAAATCCTATTTTCTTGGATCTCAGTGAGAATGGCTTCAGTGGGAAAATACCCCCAAGTTTGGCAAATCTTGGCAATGTTACATCAATTGACTTATCAATGAATAAGCTCTCAGGGTTTATACCACCGGAGCTGGCAAACCTTGTCAACCTCCAGGGTTTGGATCTGTCTTACAATGGTTTGGAAGGTGTACTGCTACCTCAACTTTCAAACTGCCAGAGGCTGTTGAAGCTTGATGTAAGTCATAATTTGTTGAGTGGCTCTATCCCGTCCACGTTTGGAAGCTTTAGAGAACTATCCGTTTTGGGTCTGAATGAGAATGATCTTTCAGGAGGTATTCCAACCTCCTTGTTTGAACTCAAGAAGCTCTCCATGCTGCAGCTTGGTGGAAATGCACTCAGTGGGGGCATTCCTGCAGCAATTGCGACTGCATCAAAAGAAACACTGAGGTGGTTAAATCTGAGTAGCAACAGGTTGACAGGTGAACTTCCTGCCGAGCTAGGGAAATTTACTTTCCTGGAGGGGTTAGATATAGCTGGCAATAATCTTTCTGGAACTTTAAGAGTTCTTGATGGAATGCGTTCGTTGATCTTCGTCAATGTATCACACAACCTCTTTTCTGGTCCAGTGCCAGCAAATCTGATGAAGTTCCTAAACTCAACTCCTACCTCTTTCTCACGAAACTTGGGACTTTGCCTGCGCTGTGATCCAGAAGAAGGCTCAAGTTGCCCCGAGAATAGCACTCTACGGCCTTGTAATCTTCAATCAAGCAATGGAAGACACCTAAGTGGAGCAGAAACTGCACTGATTGCACTTGGGGTGCTGTTATTTACCATATTCTTATTCCTAGTAATTGCTTACATGCTTCTGTGGCGCAAAAATTCTGGGAAAGAAGTTGCAATATTTGCTCAAGAAGGTGCTTCGTCCCTGCTTAATAAAGTATTGGAAGCTACAGAGAACCTAAATGATAAGTATGTCATTGGGAGGGGAGCACATGGAATTGTATATAAGGCCATCTTGGGTCCAGGGAAAGCGTATGCTGTGAAAAAGCTGGTGTTTGTTGGTATAAAGGATGGAAGCACAAGTATGGTTAGAGAAATTCAAACAATTGGAAAGGTTAGGCACCGTAATCTTGTCAAATTAGAAGACTTCTGGCTGAGAAAGGATTATGGACTGATTCTTTACAATTACATGGAGAACGGGAGCCTTCATGATATCCTCCATGAGACTAATCCACCTGTAACATTGGAATGGAGCGTTCGGTACCGTATTGCTCTTGGAACTGCTCAAGGGTTGTCATATCTCCACTTTGACTGTGATCCTGCCATCGTGCATCGAGATATCAAGCCCATGAATATCTTGTTGGACTCTGATCTGGAGCCTCACATATCAGATTTTGGCATTGCGAAGCTTCTGGATCAGTCTGCTGCAATTTCCCCCTCCAATACCCTCCAGGGTACAGTTGGATACATGGCTCCAGGTATTTTCGTAATTTTCATTTTTTCTCATACAGACTTTCAGTTTGTCCTCTCTTTAGAGACCTCGTTGTCTGTAGAAAATAATATATCTATGTCTTGTCTGTTTTGTCGACAGAGACTGCATTTGCAGCTGCAAAGAGCAAGGAGTCAGATGTTTATAGTTATGGTGTTGTCCTGTTGGAACTTATAACTCGAAAGAAGGCCTTGGATCCTTCACTTTATGGGGGTACAGATTTTGTGAGTTGGGTTAGGTCTGTTTGGGCAGAAGCTGAAGAAATTGAGGAGATTGTGGATCCAAGCATTTTGGATGAATTCATAGACTCAAATATCATGGAACAAGTAATTGAAGTGCTTTCACTGGCTCTTAGATGTACAGAGAAGGAAGTTAGCAAAAGACCCACAATGAGAGAGGTGGCCAAGCAATTAACAAGGTTCAGTTCGAGTATAAGAAGCAAGTACTAGCTATCAATCAGAGGCCACTCCATGTAACTTCTGACGTGTGCTAGGTACAATAGACTTCTGATTAACGTAGTCCTAATTTTGTAGCTCTCAATATTTGATTTCTGAATCCTTGTTAGGTTCAGTCTCTTTGTATTGGTAGAGGATGGTAGAAATAAGAGGCGGATCTAGGATTTGAAGGTGGCGGGTGCCATAATTTCTTTTAATGTATACCTTGTAATGACTAATATGAAATTTGTTAGGAATGTTTATTCGATTTTTTTGAGTTTATTCGGGTCAACTTAATAGGTATTTTTAATTTGCAAATACAAAACTTACTTCTCAGATATTAAAAACTAGACGTAATTAGCTTTTTAAATAAGGAATCATACCTTTATTCTCATGCAAAAAGCAATTCCATTTGCAGTTCGTAGCAGGATCTACTATGTTAAAGCCATATCCTTATTTACAAAATTTCCTTACCTTTATCTATAGGCTTCTATATACTGCTTCTCTTTTCTGGAGAAATCGGCTAACCATTGAATTGTGAACCAATCTTTCGGTTAGAAGTGGGAAAAACTAACATAGTGAGACCGGATTTCATGTCGTCCAAGGTTCATGTTGTCAAAGTTGGAAAACATATACAACAAGGTGAAAATGTCAAAGGGCCTAATCTGGAGCTAGTTAGACTATCACCTACCTAGTATTTTCCAGGTTCATCATTCAACGAGTTTGCAGTCCTACCGTGTAGGGTAAGATGCAGGACTCAGCAGTAGTTTATCGACGTTAACTTGTGTTTCCCAAGTGGTGCATTTTTCTGCATGACATTTGACGTCAGCAAGAGTTTATCGACATTAACTTTTATATATCCCCTTGATGTGCTTAAGTTGAAGAATGAAGTCTTGACAATAGGGTTAAGAGAAAAAACAAAGAAGAAGGGTAAAACAACTGCTTAAGACAGGAAATTGTGATAGACAAATCCTAAATTGCTCAAGTTTAAACTATTGGGTCGAAACATGTCAAACAGAGTAACCCTACGGGTCAAAATGTAACCCAAATCCAAATATCCAAAATTAAATATGGAGATTGAAAATTATGTTAATTGGAAGAATTAAAGCTAAAATTTAAGAAACATACATTAGTTTCACTTTTTTTTTTCAAAAAAAATAATAAAAAGGTGGGGAGGTTGGATCTTGTTGGGCAGGTTGAATTATGGCCAGTTATTTGACTCATCTTGACCCCCTTATTAATTTGACCCTCCCAAGTTAATGCCTATATGCCACCTCTATTTAACAAGTACAAAAGTTAGTTTAGTCATGAAAGAGTGACGGTCCTGAGCTACAAATCGTAGAAGTCTAGCAACTTTCAGGAATAATACATAAGTTGGTCACACAAGTCCTTGCAGTTAGTGCCTATGAAGCGTATGGAGAAATGCAGCCATTTTAGTTGGTTTGATTTTTATCTGATGTCGAAAAAGATGAGGCAAGTAAAATGTTAACAAGTAAGAAATCAAAGAATTGCACAATTAGCTGCTAGTATGTACAGTGCAACTTTACAGTCAACTCAGTGATGCAGATGGAAGAATTACTCCTGAGTGTTGTACATCAGACATGTCTTCCAAATTCGAAGAATGAATTGTTGCAGTAGTGGCATCATGCAGCTCTTCTGGTGCAGAGGACACTATTTCATTGGAGTTGGAATGATTTCTTGGTAAATTTGGTGGTTGAACAGAATGGTCTGAAGAACTATTTGGACTAATTCCAGATTCTGGAAGTTTATCTTGGGGTTGTCCAGATGAGAGGTCTCTCTGATCGAAGTGTCTGCAAATTGCTACAACTTTTGACCAAGTTGTGATTCTAGAATTTGATACTCTTCTGTGGAAATCTCTGTACTTGTACAAGTAGCTGGCTATAAAAATGAGGAGGCTTACTGCTGTAACTCCTCCTGTAATGGCAAAAAGGCCTTTGAAACTTTGCAACGAGATCCTGATTGAGTTCATATTGTCATCTGGTCCTGCGCAGGTTTGTTCATTTCTCAACCAATGTTGCTCCATTTCCAATATCTTCCCATTCTCTGTTAATTCAATGACTGCTCGAGACACATCAGCAACTAAAGGAGATCCTTTAGGGAAAACCTGTTTGATTTTAAATGCAGTAGCATGAGATAGTCATTTTCAGTGCAAACTAATCTTCACAAACAAGAATGGAGAGGAAATTTCTTACAAAGGCAAAGCCGTCCGTGCGATAGGTAGGCCCAACTGTCATGTATTTGTCGCAATGTTTGGATAGGAAGAGCTTGGAGTAGGGAATGACATCGTAGTATGCTGATATGCCACCACTTTTACTTCCTCTAGACAAGGCTTCATCGCAGTCATATGGGGAAGTGAATGTCCTGATCCTGGAATCGTCAAATCCCTTTTTTCTCAAGAAGTCCACTATGAATGATCCTTCTTGGCACCCAACAAAATCTCTACGCTTGATTAGCTCGCTAATATCTTTGATTGCTGGTTGTAGTCTTTGTACGGTTAATCTTGATGATAAGCTTGCAGTGTAAGTGGAGTTCAGGATGAGTATGACGAACATCCATACCACTACAACCATTCGAGCTAAATTGTTCACTATTCTTTCTCCTACAAACAGATCATACGTATTTGTGAGTTCACGTGTTGTCCTGAACCCTATTATAGGAAAATGTTTAAAATAAAATCTGAGAGATTTATTTAGTACTCACGGTGTGCAAATACTAGTGTTGAGAAGGGAAAGTAGAAGATCATGCCAACATGTTGAGAAGGAGGACCTCGAAAGGCAGAGCTCACCCTATGTTCAAGTATCCAGACCGCCAGACCCGTAAGAAAGAAAAATGCTATACTTGTTAGCCAAAGTTCTTTCTTTAGGGGCTTTAGGAAAGCCCATATATCATTGACATCTTCGTACGTGATTGGCACGATGCTAATAACTCCTCCTTCTGCAAATGGCAACGTGAAGTCCACGTATTTTGATCTGTTTGCTGTGATAGTTATATCTCCAATTGCAGCATCATAGTTCTGCATACATTGTATCATTGCTGACTGAAGTTAGTAATTGTTCACTTACTGATTTTGCAGGAGAGGACGGAAAATAAAGTCTACCCAGCTTACCTGAAGAAACACTTGGTAAATAAGATCATTATAAGTCCCTGCACTAGAGCCATCAGGATTTTCAAAGGGAACAAGCTCATATGGCACAGAATATGGCAACGCTTCCATGACAGATTTGAACACGTCTATGTAGAGTCCGCTGATAATGCGGGCATTGACCTGAGTGTCCTTTACTACTCTCACAAAATCCGTGAAACCAGCTTTCACTGGCACTCCAATTCTTAGCTTTTTACCAGACATTGGAACTTCCCATCCCTTGGGCACGACTGTTGAATCACCAGGCCATATGATACTCCTCATATTTTCCCTTGAGCTTGTATCATGAGTTGTGGTGTTCCAATTCAGTTCCCTCCTTATTCCAAGAGATGGATTCCATATTCCTACCTCTTTCTGTCCGTTCCCAACCATATTAATTATCTGATAGGATGATGACTCCATCTTGCCATCTATAAGGCAGAACTTCCCTGAAAGCCCCTCAAATTTGGTCTCTGATATTGCTTTTAGAAGTTTTGGGCCGACTTCAGAGTTCCCAAGATTGAAAAGGTCTGAAACATTGAGATTAACAGTTGAATTTTCTAAAGTTTTCGGTGGCTCTTTCAGTCCAACTCTTTCTGCTGCCATAGCCAGTGCCCACAAAGTATCATATGCCCACAGGCCAAAAATGCTCAAATCTGCTCGTCCGATGCCAGGACTTTTGTCAAGGGACTTTTTCTTCAACCTACTGGAGAAAGACCGGAGCTGTTTAGATTTTGGTATAAGAGGCTTCACACCTAATACCCCTTGCATTGCTTCAGCAACATCAGAATCCATCAAGTAGGCTAAATCCATTAGTCCACTGGTGATGATCCAGGCATAGCCCTTCTCCATCATTCCGATTTCTTTGGCTTTCAGAAAGAGTCTGGCGCCAAGTGTATGTGACATGTGGACCACAAACACCCTTGTTTGTAAAGTCATCATCTTGTATAGCTCTTTGAGTATAAATTCATCACTTGCCGAAACAGGAAAAATACTTTTATATGAAATGTGAGCATTCACATCTTGGAATGCATTAGATAAGTAGGGAACAATGCCACTGCCATATTCTGAGTCTTCAAATATCATAACAACCTGACTCCACTGGAAGGTTTTAACTATGGCAGCAATCGCGCCAACTTGAGTGTCATCGCCTTGTGCAGCTTGAACAAAGTAAGGAGTTCGAGTATGTAGAGAAGGACTTGTTGCAGAAAAAGAAATTATGGGGACCTGAGCCCTGTCTCCTAGATCCATCAAAAAGTTGGCTTGAGCTGATTTCTGAGGACCTAAGATTGCATCTACCTTGACATCTTTCAGCAAATTGAGACCTGCAACAAGGCAAACAATGTTGGTAAGTTCTCTTCAGTTCTAAGGTTTAGCAATCCGACGTAGGTGCTTAATATGCAATAGTGTTTACCAGCAGCAGCAGCTTCAATGGCTTGTTCTTGAGAGTCCCTAACATGAAGAGACAACCTCGTCGAGTAGTTGCTGTGAATCGAATAGAAATCAGAGAGGGCAATGGACATGCAGCTTAGACCCATGCTTCCGACCACTGACTTCAAATCAAGAATCACTCCTACTTGGAAGTTAGAAGTGCGATTATGGACGCTCCTTTGTGAATTGCTGAAAGTGGAACACAACCAGAGTGAGGCACAGAATAGTAGGATCAGTCTCATCTCCTTTCAATACCTGAATTGGTAGGTCGAGACGTTTCAAACTACTCCATATATCACAAATTATCAATCTTCTGTCTTCGGTATTTAGGGGGTGGGTTGTGTTAGTTGACTTGGTAAAAGTCCAAGCTTGCTTTCAATATTCTAATGTGAAGATACCTTACAGTTGATTCGTTCCTTTTTAAAATGTATTACTATAATGCAGTTGCTTCAAATTGGAAATGTAAGGCGTTATCCTAAGTGACATTGTACCTGATCAAAGATAAGTACTATACTTGTGTAAAGTTAAATCATAGGAAAAGAAATATTTTAAAGACTCACATAAAATAGGATGTTTTGAACTCTTAACAGGTTAGTATACAACTGATGAAGAGGGTGTGGATTTTCTAGTCTAGAAATACGGAGACGATTCAGACTAGGACCAGTATTTTGTTATTTTATGCCTTATTTCAATTGTTGAATCCTTGACTTGGTTTTGTGGTTTTGATAATTTTTCTGGATTAAAGATCATTGACAGCTTACGATGAAGCATGTGCTGAAAAACCCTCCCTCACAACCACCAATTTAGCAATCGCTTTCTTCTTTAAATGAACTTGAAGTTTGACCTTTCTTTCTCGTATATGGATTCTGGATTTTATAGGGGGTATGAAATGATAGAAAGTCTACTAATTTGACATCCAAAGCAAGCCACCCAACTCTAGGCACGTCTCTCTCAAATCCAACTCATTGAGCTTTGTTGCGTAGAAATAAAACTAGTACGTACTACGGTACAAGCATGGTGGCAGAGCTTTGTTACATTCTACTTCTCGATAACACCATTCTATCCATAACAACAACTGCATTCCTTATAGTTATACACTTTTTGTAAAATTATCTCTCTATAACATCTATACTCAAATATAGTGTAATAATATCTTGTAAGTTGGACTTACGACAAGCAATTAACAATGTTTTAGAAGCATGGAATGATGTTAAGACCTCTACCATTCTGCATAGTTGGAGAAATACCAGAATTCTACCTACAGGTGACAACAATGTTAATAGTGAACTCTGATTAACGTAGTAAAAAACCTGCATCTTTTTGTTCTTCCCATTTTTGTTATCTGTAATTCTGCCCAACTTGACCCATGTTTTAGAACCATGCTCATCTTGCAAAAAAAAAAAAACCCTTTTACCTTAAAATGTGTAAGTTAAAAAATAATTTGCGAGGGGGGGGGTGGGGGTGGAGTTACAGAAAAACGAAAAAAAATAAAATAGAAAATTAAAAATACAAAAAAAAGTAAAAGAATTTTTTTGCGCGGGGGAGCTTGGGTGGGTCGGTGGTGCAAAAAAACAGAAAATAAAAATACAAAAAAAGAAAGTTTTTGAGGGGGTTTTCTTTTTTTTTTTTGGAGGGGAGGGAGGGGTAGGGTAAGGGGGCGCGTGGTACAGAAAAACAAATAAACAGAAAATTAAAAATAGAAAAAAAAAGAGTAGATTTTTTTTAAAGGGGTTTTCGTACCGGGGAGGGTGGTGGTAGGGTGGGTGAATGGTGCAGAAAAATAAAAAAACAGAAAATTGAAAAAAAAAGGTAAAATTTAGGCAACTAAGTAAATTTTTTGATAAGTTTTGTTGAGATCCCTTTGTTTGGTGAGTTTCATGGGTTGTATTTGGGCTGCTTAATGAGTCAGAATGAATTATAAAAAATAATGGGTTAATTTGGGCTCAACCCGAATAGACCCATGAGCTAAAATGTTTGTAGCCCTACCCATTAATCTTTAGGCGGGTTGAATGGGTTTGAGCTCAAATTGCCACCCCTAATATCAACTATACATTTGTATGACTAATATACACCAAGGTGGATCAAGAATTATGAATGATGCGCAGCTACTAGGAGTTCGTTATGCATTGCTGTTATCACCTGTCAGTGGCACCAATGTCGGTGCTCGATTCTTCTGGCGAAACAGGTATCAAAACAATAGAGCTGGAAAAAGTAGATCATCTAGGTATGTTTGGCACTGCATTCTCCCAATTCAAGACCAGATTTGTTTCTTCACAATGGGCTAATACCATACTCAAAATTTTCAAACCATCATCATAAGATGACCCAAAGACTGAGAAGTCATCCATAAACACCTCCATGAATTTTTCCACCATATAAGTGAAAATAGCTATCGTGCATCTCTGAAAGGTGGCTGGTGCGTTATAAAGACCAGATGGCATCCGCTTGAAGGCAGAAGTGCCATAAGGACAAGTAAACGTGGTCTTCTCCTGATCCTCTGGGCATATGACAATCTAATTGTATACCGAGTAACCATCAAGAAAATAATAATATTGCCGTCCCGCTAATCTGTCCAATATTTGGTCAATAAAAGAAAGTGGGAAGTGGTCCTTGCGTTTTGCATGGTTGAGCCTTCGATAGTCAATGCAAACTCTCCATCCCGTAACAGTGCGGGTAGGAATTAGCTCATTTTTATCATTCTCAATCACATACATCCCTCTCTTTTTGGGCACACATTGAACCGGGCTTACCCAGTTGCTGTCAGAAATAGGAAAGATGATACCTGCATCAAGAAATTTTATGACTTCCTTGTTTCACGACTTCTTTCATAATGGGATTCAACCTCTTTTGCTACTCAACACTAGTGCGGTGTCCATCTTCCAAGAAGATTTTATGCATGCAAAATGATGGACTGATTCCCTTAATGTCTGCAATTGTCCACCCAATCTCCTTTTTATGCTCGCGAAGTACTTTGAGCAATTTCTCTTCTTGTGTGTTTGTCAGGCCGGATGAGATAGTCACAGGCAGTGTCTCGGAGTTCCCCAAATAAGCATAGCGCAGATGTGCTATAAGGGACTTAAGTTCTAACTTTGGAGCTTCCTTAATAGATGATTTAGGAGGAGTCAGAGTAACATGCTTGTTCAGCTCCTCAAATCTTCCTAACCCGTGGAAATAATTGTAGGATATATCAAGTACTTGCTCAATTTCTTCCCTCGTTTCATCTTCACTACCTTCTTCATCCCCAATCAAGACTCGTTCAAGAGGTTCAACAAGGCTCATATACGGAACCAGTGATACAACGTCGCTTTCGACCACAGAAATCATGGATAACTCTTCATAGTGGGTTGGTAATTTGAGTGCTTTATATACATTAAATACTTCCACTCGATCACCTACTCTCATCGTCATCTTCACTTCACAAATATCAATAATAACTCGGCCCGTGGCTAAGAAGGGACGCCCCAAAATAACTGGGACTTCCTGATCGGGCTTGTAATCCAGAATAATGAAATCAACAGGGAATATGAAAGAGCCCACTTGAACTAGCACATCTTCAATCACTCCTTTAGGATGAGCAAGGGAGTTATCAACCAACTGTAAGATTACCGTTGTTGGGCGTGGCTCACCCAACCCCAACTGTCTGAGCATAGATAGTGGCATCAAATTGATGCTCGTCCCAAGATCACACAAGGCTCACCCGACTGCTAGCTTACCAATCGATATTTTTATAGTGAAGCTACCCGTATCCTTTAATTTCTGAGGTATCTTGCTTTGAATTCTTGAGCTACATTCCTTAGTGAGTGCCACAGTCTCAAATTCAGTCAGCCTCCTTTTATTGGCTAGAATGTCCTTGATGTATTTAGTATATTTGGGCACTTCCTGCAAAATGTCTACCAATGGAATGTTGATTTGCACTTGCTTCAAAAGATTAAGGAACTTTTTGTACGCGACATTATCCTTCACTTTCTACAACCTTTGAGGGAACAAAGGAGGTGGCCTTGCAACCACTGGTGGAGGTTGCTCAACCACCGGACCTTCATCTGGCTCTCTGACTCCTTTGATTTGTCTGATGTTGAATCTATAGTAGCTGGTCTCTCATTAAAAGTTACATGTTTTCTCTTTTTCGACTGCGCCTCTTCTAATTGTCTCCCATTCCTCAATGGTACGACATTAATGGATGCCTTAGGATTATCCTCAGTGTCACTTGTGAGAGCTCCCACTGGTCTGGTATTTTGGGCACTAGAAAGTTTCCCCACTTGGAGTTCCAAATTTCTCATTGCTACGACTTGGGCCTGTTGATCTGCCATTAATTTTTGATTGAAGGCTTGCTGATCAGCCATCAATTTCTTCATCTTTTCCTCAAGGTTAACCTGTTGTTCAGCCTGAGGAGGTTTGTATTATTCTTGAGGTGCTTGAGGCCGGTATTGATTCCAAGTGTCTTGATTTCCACCCCAAGATAAGTTTGGGTGGTTTCTCCAGTTGGAATTATAAGTGTTCCCATATTTATTCTCCTGACCCCTATTTGCATTACCCACAAACAGACAAACTCTGGATTATCTGGGCATAAGTCACTCGGGTGACCCTCTCCACATACTTCACAAAATACCTGAACCTGTTGCACTGGATGGGATTGTTGCTTGTTAATAACTAAGGTCATCTGATTGACTTGGTTGGTCAACATGGAAATCTGCGCCGATAATACCGAGACGACATCTAACTCAAGAACCCCTTCAAACTTTTACACTGTGTGTCTACCCATCTCTCCTTGCCAATCCAGATTGCTTTTGGAGAATTTGTTCAATAATACATATATATCGTCAAAGCTTTTCTCCGACACTTGTCCCCAGCTGCAGCATCTACCGCAATTTTTGTTTCGGGATGGAGCCCTTCTATGAAAGTCTGAGATAACACTTGATTCGTCTGGTTGTGATGAGGACAGTCTCTGAGTAACCCCTTAAACCTTTCCCAAGCTGAGTATAAAGACTCTCCCTCTTTCTGTTTGAAAGCAACTATCTCACTTCTGATTTTTGCAGTTTTCCTGAAGGAAAGAACCTTGCCAGAAATTTTCTTGCCAAATCGTTCCATGATGTAATGGAATTATCTGGTTCTGCCTTCAGCCATCGCTTTGCTTCGCCCAACAGAGAGAATGGAAAAAGTGTGAGCCTCACATAGTCTGGAGTGACCCCTTTAGTGATATAAGTATCACTAATCTCCAAGAAGCTCAAAATATGCTGTTGTGGATCCTCGTATGGAAGACCCATAAACTGCCCATTCGCATGAAGTAGCTGGATCGTACTCTGTTTCAGCTCAAAATGACCAGTGATTCTGGGCTTCACGATGCTGGAGGTAACATTAACAATGATGGGCATCGCCACCTCCTGAACAACCATATGTTGGTCCTCTTCCATATTCACAGGAAATTGAATGAGTGCCTGAATATTATTTGTATCCCTTGCTTCCCTCAACCTCCTGTGAAATGTTCTCTCAGGTTCGGGGTCAAAGCCATTGAGTCTGTCTTGGCTTATGAACCTACACATTCAATCAAAGTTCCTAAGTTTAGAGCAACAATCAAGTAACATTAGACTAGACGAAATAAACAATTAAAGCAAAAACTAGAAAGTAGTCTATATTCAAGTCCCCGACAACGGCGCTAAAAACTTGTTGCTCCCAAATGCACACGCAAGCATACGTGGTCGTACAAGTAATAAAATGATAAGTCGAGTGTCGAACCCACATAGACTTTTTTAAACTACTCACTAAATTACTAAATTTTTTATTTAATCTAGCCAAAATCAAAGTCCACGAATATGATTATATTATTACTAAAATTGTTATTTAATCTAGCCAAAATCAAAGTCCACGAACATGATTATATTATACTACTCTAAGTAATAACTAAATTATTAAGTAACGAATTGATTGTTTCGTATTCAATAGAGACAAATATTCCAGGGTTGTGATCGATTCACCATTCATATTGTGTTCTAATTAACTCTTCCTTTCATACAATTCACTCATGGTTACTAATTAATCGATAATTGCTCTCATAGCATTCTCCCAAAGTACTACTCGCTATTCGAAATAGGTTAACGCCTATATTCCTATGAAATTAATCTATTAAGAATGCATTAATATTATGATATTTAATTAAGTACGGTGACTAGGTATATTCCTATCCTAACCACAAATCCTCTCCCCTTAAGGGTTAATATCACGCTTACTTCAATTCTTCTCTAATCTATAGTGAAAGTATACTCCTTGCTTTCTCTTTTTGGGCATAGGAGAGGTGGAAGAGGACTTGGCAATGCCCTTTCACTTGTTAGCACCATCACGAGCCATTTTTATCCTGCAACACAATGAAAACATGAACATGATACGCATCAAAGATTATACCTAAGGTTGTCGTGCAAGTCATACAAGAACCCCACACTTAAAACCAAAGGTGCAACATACAATATTTTTTTCATGATTTTTATTTGAAAAAGTGCAAGTGTTGCATACGAAAGCTATGTGTACTCAAGACTTCCCCATGCTACTCATATAAGGAATTGATCATGGCAGAGTATATTTCACTATCTATACTTTCACTATCCTAACCACAAATCCGCTCCCCTTAAGGATTAAGATCGCGCTCTCTAAAATTCTTCTCTCTTCTATAATGAAAGTATAGAAGTTCTTAATTGAAAAATGGCTATGTTGCATATGGATTGTGGCAAGTGAATTGGTTGAGAAGAATATGTGTTTGAATTGTGAATGTAGTGTATTAAAGTGTTTAGGAGGGTTAGTTACTATTCCCAAATATATCCTACTCATACTTTAGCCTACATTACAACCTTAAAAGTCTTAATTGATCCTAGATTTGGATAGCTTAAATTAGTAGAGATCTACACTACGGGCAAGCTTATGGTACAATCACGGGATACATATGAATTCTTTGTGAGAGTGAGTGAAATTTTGTTCAATTATGTGATATCCTCAATTTATATTCAAGAAACATATTTGAATGTGTGGACTAGTTATATTCACTCTTTTGTTTATTGGTAAGGGCTTATAAACGATTGGTAATGTTGTAAACTTTCTTATTGGGTAAGTACGTGAATTGAGAGGACTTAGTGGTTACAAGTCGACTCTTAAGGTCGGGTGGTGGCGAATGGGTTATTGGAGCAATTAAATTGAATTGTTATACTTGGGCATGTTTAAAAAAGGGGAAGAATGTGAATTTTTGTATGTTCATGCTTGATTACTGGTATCGATCATAGTCAAGGGTAAGGTGTGTGATTAAAGGTAAAAGTGCTCCTTTATAGTGAACTTTGTATGTGTTGGAGGGTAGTAATTTGTCCCATTGCTCGAGGACGAGCAAGGTTCTAAGTGTGGGGTGTTGATGTTTAGCTTAAAGTATATATATATTTCTATGTATATCGCCTCATATTTTACTTTTATTGTGAATTTTGGATGTTAGATGTGATGACATACTAATTTGAAGTATTTTTATGTGTAGGAACGATCCGGGAGCAATTGGGGGCGAAACGTCCTAAATGAGAACCAAAACGAATGAAATGGAAAGTTGCGTATTTGGGCGCCACAGGTAGCACCTTGAGCCACCTGTGGCGCTGGAGGCAGAACCAATTTTAGAGGCAGCGTCCTGGTGGACCGCTGTCCAGGGCGCTGGTGGCGTGAATTTTCCTATTTTGCTCGGGACACGGTTTATTCAACCCTAGATCTACCCAACACGTATAAAAGCAAGACTAAACATATTTTTGAAGGGTTGACGCTACTTTAGAGGAAAATCACGCACTGGATCATTAGGAAGCGGATAGTTCTCAATTTTCTTCATCTTATTCTAGTATTTTCAATTTATTCAACACTTGCAATTGTTTGATTACATCATGAGTGGCTAAACACCCATTGTTATAGGGTCATGATTTAGCCATGCATATTGTTGTTTAACATTAGCATGACCTTGATTATAATTTATCAATATAGGGTTATTTCTTCAATTTTGTATTTAATTGTTTAATTGTCTGGCCAACAGTTAGGTTCTATTTACTATCTATGCTATGCTTGGGAAAGCCGTGTATAGATTAGAGAAGAATTGAAGAGAACGCTGTAACGACCCGACCGGTCATTTTGAGATCTAGCGCATCGTTCAACGTTTTGAAGTCGTGAGCAACTTCATTTTTGGTGTTATGACTTGCATGTGTGGTTGGAATTTAATTTCGGAAGTTTAGAGTTGGTTTGGAAATAAAATTCTCATTTCAGAAGCCTTAAGTTGGAGAAATCAACTAAGATTGGAATTTTGAGTAAACGAGCTCTGAATAAGGATTTGAATATTCCAGCAGGTTCGTATGATTATTTCGGACTTGGGTGTATGTCCGGATCGGGTTTTGGGTAACCCGGGAGCGTTTCAACATATATTATGGAACTTAGCATTATAGAAAAATTTCATAGATTTGGGCTTGAAGTGCATTTCAGTGTTATTGATGTCCGTTTGGGATTCAGAGTCTGGGAATAGCTCCGTATGGTGACTCTAGAGTTGGGAGCGCGATCGGAAGTGAATTTGGATGTCCGTAGGTCATTTTGAAGTCATTTGGCTAAAGACAGAAATTTGAAGGTTTTTGAGAAATCCGACCGGAAGTGGAAGTTTTGTTATCGAGGTCGGAATGCGATCCCGAAAGTTGGAGCAGGTCCATAATGTTGAATATGACTTGTGCGCAAAATTTGAGGTCAATTGGACGTGATTTGATTGGTTTCGGCATCGGATGTAGAAGTTGGAAATTTCTAAGTTCATAAAGTTGGGATTTGGGTGCGATTCGTGGTTTCGATGTTGTTTGATGTGATTTGAGGCCTCGAGAAACTCCGCATTATGTTTTGGAACGGGTTGGTATAATTGGACGGGGTCCCGGGGGCCCCGGGTGGATTCCGGGTGGTTAACGAATCAATGTTGAAGTCGAAGAAGGCTGAAGACTGCTGTCATCTGGTGTAACCGCACCTGCGAGGCTTTGAACGCAGGTGCGGCTAAGGGCACCGCAGGTGCGAGTTCTGGGCTGGAGCTGCGGAGGTCGCATGTGCGGAAGATGGGTCGCACCTGCAGAAGCGTAGGTGCGAAGAATGGATCGCAGAAGCGAGAAATGCTGGGTTGAGTCAGAGCCGCACCTGTGATGGAATTTCCGCAGGTGCGGAGCCGCAGGTGCGAAGGGAAGCCTTGGCAGAATGTTTTAAACTCGGGTTTTTGTCATTTCTCACCCATTTTTCATTTTTCATGGATGATTTTTGGAGAGCATTTCAAGGGGGATTTTCGTCAGGCATCAAAGTAAGTAAATTCCTTCCGTTTGTTAGATAAATACAAGATTTTATGCATGGATTAGGCATGAAAATTGGTAAGAATTTGGGAAATTTTTAAAGAAACCTAAAAAATGTAAATTTGGAATTTAGCCACGAATTTGAGTATGGAATGTAGAGTAAATTGCATGATTGAACTAGTAGAGCTATGGGTAGCATGTATCTTCAGGAATTTCAGATTTCTAGGCACGTGGGCTCGAGGGCCTTTTGGTCATTTCTCCGAACGGGGTTGGGAAAGTATATAATTTGAATTTGTTGTGAGTATTAGGATGAATTTTCATTGCTTTGCCGTTATGTGGTAGTTTCGGAGCGTTGTGCGTCCGTTGGAGTCATTGGAGGGGCTTGGAAGCCGGTATGGAATTTTGGAGCGAGGTAAGTCTCCTTTCTAACTTTGTGAGGGAGAATAGTCCCCCTAGGTGAATTAAATCAGTACATGCTATTATCTTCGGGGGCTACGTACGCACGAGGTGACGGGAGTCCGTGCGTAGCTACTATTATGTCATGTCCGGGTAGTCTAGGACCCACTAACATGTTTTACCTGTAATATTGTCTGTGATATTATGATGCTAATATAATCATAATATATTTTCATTTGGAGTCGTGAGGGGGAATCGTCCCCCTAGGTGAATTAAATCAGTACATGCTATTATCTTCGGGGGCTACGTACGCACGAGGTGATGGGAGTGCGTGCGTAGCTACTATTATGTCATGTCCGGGTAGTCTAGGACCCAATAACATGTTTTACCTGTAATCTTGTCTGTGATATTATGATGCTAATATAATCGAAATTGTAATTTAATGACTAAGGAAGATTAGAATTTATTTTTCTACATCATCTAAAAAGAGAATTTATTTCTTTCTTTCGCGAGCAATTGCATTTCAGAATAAGGTTGTGTTATTAAACGTTATATAAATTCTGCAAGTGAATTTCGAAAAAAGGGATTGAAATACTATTTTGTGGTTTTTTTGAAAGAGAATTCTGCCATTTATTTGGTTGCTTGTTTTCCCGACGTATTCGGGGTGGACTGTTGATTGTGCATGACTGCAATAGACCGCTTCACAATTTACATTCTGCGAGCGGAGTGTTATTTCCCCCACTCTCATGGCAGCGGGACGTACGCCACGGCGAGGTTGAAAGAAATATTATGGTTCGGGCCGTTCGACCCTCGGCGGTGCACAAAGATGTTTATTATAATGGCTCAGAACGGTTGTCCTTATCACGTATGTGCATGCTAAATTGTTAAATGTTTTCATTATTTTTGAAGTGATAAGATATTTGGGGGAAAATAAAGAAGAAATTGTGGATTTATGATATTTGGGGAAAACAAAGAGGAAATTGTTCATTTAAGATATTTTGGAAAAAATAATGAGGAAGTGGTGTCTGTTCTGTTTATTTCCAGTATTTATTTGGATTTCAGTGCTTTATATATATTGTTGCTTTATTATCTTTACATGCTTATCGTGTTCACCTTATACTGTTAATCAAATTGATGGCCATTAGTGAGTGTCTAATTCGACCTCTCGTCACTACCTCTCTGAGGTTAGGCGGGCGACTTACTGAGTACACGTTGTTTTTATACTCATGCTACACTTGCTGTGCATTTTATTGCACAAATACTTTCATAGCAATGTAGAGTATTTGGAGACTTAGGCGAGCTGCATCATTCGGAGGCGATCCGCAGCTGACAGAGTCTCTCTCGTACTGTATTTATTACATTATTTTAAATTTCCTCGTCCAATTTGTACTTCGGACAGGCTTGTAATGATTGTATAAATTCTTAGAAATTGCTCATGTACTTGTGACACTAGGTTCTGGGATATGCGTTGGGTTATATATGTTAAATTGTAGTGTTCAAACCATTGTTTTTAATTAACAAGATGCTATTTGGTTAATATGTAATATAGTGAAAGGGAATTTTTTCACAAATGTTAAAAACCGGAAAGTTATTTCAAGTAATTAATTATTTGGCTTGCCTGACATTGATGTCCGGCGCCATCACGACCTTAGGGATTTTGGGTCGTGACAAATGCGATCTTAACCCTTAAGGGGAGCGGATTTGTGGTTAGGATAGGAATATACCTAGTCACCGTGCTTAATTAAATATTGTAATCTTAATGTATTCTTAGTAGATTAATTTTATAGGAATATAGGCGTTAATCTATTTCGAATAGGCGAGTAGTACTTCAGGAGAAGGTTATGAGAGCAATTATCAATTAATTAGCAACCGTGAGTGAATTATATGAAAGGGAGAGTCAATTAGAACACAATATGAATGGTGAATCGATCACAACCCTGGAATATTTGTCTCTATTGAATACAAAACAATCAACTCGTTACTTAATAATTAGTTATTACTTAGAATCGTAGTATAATATAATCATATTCGTGGACTTTGATTTTGGATGGATTAAATAACAATTTTACTGATTTAGTGAGTAGTTTAAACAAGTCTCTGAGGGTTCGACACTCGACTTATTATTTTATTACTTGAACAACCACGTATACTTGCGTGTGCGTTTGGGAGCAACAATACGCAGTAGGAGTACTTAGCAGGTTTACAAGCAAGCCATCTAATGAACATTGGCATGCTATAACAAGATTTATGAGGTATTTACTTGGTACAAAAACCTATGCCTTATTTTATAAAAAATATCCTACTGTACTCGAAGGCTTTTCTGATGCAGATTGGAACACTTTGTCTGGTGATTCCTGTTCTACTACATGTTATATTTTCACTTTAGTAGGTGGTGATATTTGTTGAAAACCGAAAAAGCGAACGATAATTGCTAACTCTACCATGGAGGCTGAGCTAATTGCTTTAGCTTCAGCCAGTGAGGAAGCGAATTGGTTGAGAGGTTTATTATTTCAAATTCCTTATTTTGAAAAACCAATTCCTCTTATTTTAATTCATTGTGATAGTATCGCTGCAATTGGTAGAGTACAAAATCGTTATAACAATGGTAAATCCAGACCTATAACGAGAAAACACAGTACTATGAGATCATATTTGACAAGTGGTACCATTAATGTTGACTATATTAAATCTTGTGATAATCTTGCAGATCCACTGACTAAGGCCTTAGCAAGAAAAAGGGTCTGGAGCACATCGAGGGGGATGGGACAAAGCTCATAAACTCATAAGTAATATATGAGGAAACCCAACCTGAGGACTAGAGATCCTATAACCAGGTTCAATGGGAAGAATGAATCATATGATATCTTGGTTTAAAATGCACTATTTTTATTATTATTCCATCCCTATGGTGTGAGTGCATTTATCATGTAATGCTTTGCGATTTTGAGTTTTATAAACTCTTAATGAAAATATGTAGCTCGTATGAGTGGGGTGCTAGAGTTACATGAGCACCCTTGACAGATTTCACCTATGTGAGTGTGGAAGTAGGCCGCTTCCTATGATAATTGAGCTTGTTCTCAGAAACACTCATAAAGATCGGGATAACACAAGGCCATAATGTGCTGGCTAATAAAGATCATGTCAACACCTTGATTATTACATTTAAGCAGTGATACTTTATTTCCCTAAAGCAGTCATAGTTCAAGTCTGGGACCACTAATGACTCTGGAGTAGAGATTGCTGTTTCACTAAGTGGAGATTCAATGCAGAGAACAAATTCATTAAGCATATAGTCTCCCTTCAACTGGTAAACTCTCTTATTTTTATATTAAAATGAGTGGGGTAATGTTTGTGTTAGTTCATTTTAATATTAAAATTATAATATTAAAGTGCATTATTTCATGTGAAATAGTGGTTATAAATTGACAAGAAAGTGATCATTATTTTGGTGTAACTCTTGAAACCACTAATGTCATGATCTACCACTAATTACCCACTAAAAATTATATTTGTAACCACCAACCCATGTTCTACAACTTTATTATACACTACCTTATTATTTATTTTATGGAAGAGATTTTACACCTATAAATAGTGGTATTTCTTCCTTGTGTTGTAGATAAAAAATTATTGTAGTGAGGATGATAAGAGTGTTATGGTGTACATGAAAAAGGTGTGGTTGGTACTGTAAAAAAGAGAGATAAGAGAAGGAGAAAATCTAAGTCTCCAACTTATTCTCTATAAAAGAGAATATTTTTTTTTGAAGGAAGGTGTTCATATTGGTGGAGCTTTGGACTCAACAACTTGCCCAAAGTTTGTTCGAGTCATACGACGTTGTCGGGATGTTGTATCCTGGAGAGGACAAGTCAAGAGTATTACTGATGGACCGGTGAAGCAACTGCCACAATGGGCTTTTCCTTAAAGAGAGCGAGATACCCGCGCCTCAGCCTGAAGAATATTTATTTATTTTTCTTAATCTTATTTTTCAACTGTAATTTTTGTAATTTCTTGCAATTTCACCAACAATAAAATCACACATGCAAAAATTATGATATTGGTTAATGTTCTTCTATGTATTCTTATCCCTGAATTCAACTTTCGTCTTCCAAACTAAGGAATATCCTTTTAAATTTGTGTGAAAATAACTTTTAGTATGTTTATATTTTGCAAATATAATAAATAAAGAATAAGGACATGCACTTGACTATATTTACCGTTATATATTTTCTTGCACGAACAACTATATGTTGCACTTTCAAGAGGGATATCAAGATCAACAACAAGAGTTCTGGTTAAGGTTGAGCAACGAACGAATGAGGAGGAAACATACACAAAAAAAATATTGTCCATAAAGAAGTGTTCGTTAAGATACCATCACAATAAATACTTTTAAACTATAATATATAATTATGTAACTAACATGACAAAATTGATCATTTATGTAAGTTTTTATGATGTCCTTTTATTTTAAATTCATGTACTATTCTAATGTAATAATATTTTTTGACATTTAGATGCTTGTTATATTATTATACATAGAATTTCTCTTATTAATTAAATATTATTATTTCTTCATATAAATAAATATTTAAATCATCACGTGCCATTATTAACGTACAACGCACGTTCATAGATACTAGTATTCTTATGTATTTGTAAGCCAGAAATCTCGTTCAAAATCTTGTAAAGAAGTTAAGTGGAAAAAATATAAGAAAGACCTTGTTATCATCCAAACAGATGTAAGGCGTGTAACAGTGTACAGTCCAACTAGGACTTCAATGAAAGGTTCCATTCATCTTGATTGAGAAGTACCGCTAAAACTTTCATGAAAGGTCTCCTTCTGAGAATGGTTTTATCTCACTCCTCAATCTTATTTTGTTTTTGATCCTGCTTTAGATTTCCTTTCAGTTGTGGAACACAAGCCCCTATTCCTATCGGTTGAGTAGCTCAAGCTCCTTATCCCCTCTTATGAGAAAGAAAAAGGCTGATGCACCCAGCTACTGGAAGAAGAGCTTTCTTTGTCCCACCTTTCCTTATTGACTTTCCTAGTTTAGATAGTTCTGGATACACTCATCGAAATAAATTCTCTGAACATTAGCTAAAAATATTAAGATTTCAAGATAAAATTTTTTTCTTCTGTTTTATATATCCTATTTGCTTCAGTACTGTACCCGTAAAAATAAAAAAAATAAAAAAGAATAGTATGATAAATTTTACCCCGTTAACACGAGCTTTACAAATTTTGTTTTTTTGGATGGATATTTACCTGTGACAGTTACAACAAGATCTTGTAAAAGAACAATGTGAAAGAGATGGAAGTATAATCTATAACATGAAATTTTGCTAGAGAGAACGGAGAAAGTTGCCTAATATTTGGCTTCTTTATATACGGACTTGCCAGAAGTTTTATTATTTAGAACTCTATTGGTGGACCTAAAATAATTAGAAATAATTCACCGATCAGTTTTTTTATTTTTACAAATCTTTATTACATTACATAGTTCAAATAAGTAAGGATTCCATACACAAAATTTAGTTGATTTCGAACTGCTGTAAATAATTAAATCATTATCTTTTTAATATTAAAAATAAATATTTTGTCTAGTATAAAATTAATTTTTAAAGTGTAAAAAAGACGAATGATATATCATTAAGGAATTTCGTACTTTTAATATAGTATATATATATATATATAATCTAGAAGCGGAAGTAAGCAACTCCTCGTCGTCCTCAGAGTTAGTCCTAGTTCTACTAGTAAGCCTAGGAGGAACACACTACTATCTGTCAACCTACAACCCTAATCCTCGACCTCCACACATTTCTATCATGGGTCATATCCTCGGTAAGGTGGAGTAATGACATGTCTTGCTTAATAACCTCTCCCCAATACTTCTTAGGCCTACCCCTTCCCTTCTCCAGACCTTCCATGGACAACCTCTCACACCTCCTAACGTGAGCATCTATATCTCTCCTCTTCATATGTTCGAACCATCTAGCCTCGATTCCCGCAACTTGTCCTCCATAGATTCCACTCCTACATGTGCCTAATAACTTCATTCATAATCCTGTCCTTCCTAGTATATCCACACATCCATCTCAACATATTCGTTTCGGCTACTTTCATCTTCTGTACATGGGACTTCTTGACGGGCTAGCACTCGTCCACATACAACATAAGAACTCGCCTTTAAGTCTATGTGGCACATTCTTATCACACAAAATCCCCGAGGCGAGCCTCCATATCATCCACCCAGCTCTAATACGATGAGTAACATCCTCGTCAATCTTCATGTTGCCTTGAATAATAGACTCAAGATATTTGAAACTATATCTTGGGGAGGACTTGAGAACCAATCTCCACTTCCACCCCTCCTTCATGCATCGCATCATTGAACTTGCACTCTAAGTACTCAATTTTTGACCTACTCAACTTGAAACCCTTAGACTCCAGCGTCAGTCTCCAAACTTCAAACCTAGCGTTAAATCGGTCTTGCTTCTCGTTATCAGGACCACCTTTTTATCTCACTTTGTGTAAACAATAGTAGAACCAAGGACAAAATTAGACTGCACCACTACTAGCACTATTCTTTAGATTTCAGCCTAATCCTAGTCGAGTTTCGAAACCCAACTAAACTCCGTTCCGCAAACACGCATGTTCCCAGAAATTTGGATTGTGAAATCTACGTGCCACCAATGTGTCCATCTCCGATAGGGATCTCATTTCCAAGCTTGTCGCCAAAGAATAAAACCCAGAAAGTGAGCTGCCAAATAAGTTGTTGGTTCTAGCCCTTGTAACCTACCTAGATGGTGGGAAAATTGACGAAGCACATAATCTAAATCCGCCAAAGAAAATATTTGGAGTTCCTAAGTTGGTTGAGGAAGATTTCAAAATAAGAAACTGTGGTTAACGAGATAAAGGAGGAGGAGGAAATCGACGGTGATTCGTTTATTATTTACTTGTCGAATGGGTATTGAAGGGATTTTGGTACATGACCGATTTGAGGTTTGTGAAAAATAAAGGTAGTGTAAAGAGAGTATTGTCCATAAACTCAAATTTGGGTTGTACAATTTTTAATTTTGAACATTCTTTCATATACAATTTTCGTTTGTGCAAAATATCCTTTGAAATTTAAAATAAATTCTTTAGATTTAAAAACAATTCTTTGGAGAATCTTGGCCAAACATGCTTTTAAGCCTCCACCCAACAGAAAGACCAAGGGAACTGAAAAAAAAACGTCTCTTCTCCATGTGAACTCATGTGAATGGGAATACCGGTTATGAACCCTTCTTTCCCACTTGACTTCTTCCCCAAATATGATACACTTCTATATAAGCACAATTAAAGCTCCAGCAAAGTTACTGTTGTCACATCCTTAGTCATTAACTAAGTATACGTGCGACACTTGACAATCTGCTCATGACATTGCACACTTGCTCACGCTCTGGCTATGCCAAGTCAACCTTACTCGCTAAGAGGATGTTAGAACACATGAGATCTGCCAAATGAAACTTTTGTATTGGAGAAAACTTGATTATTTTACTTGATGAGTTACAAATGAATAGCCCCCTTTATATACTAGTCTCCTCCGGGACTAGTGAGTAAATAATAATCATTACACAAGGCCCTTATTATTTGCTAATAAGTCACTTCTCGAGATTTTTCTATTTAGCTAGAATCTTCTAAGGACTTTCCTAGTAATTCCGTAGTGTTCTAAGGTCTTCCATGAGAAATCTCCATATTTATCTAGAGCCTTTCCACATATACTATCTATTTCATATGTAAGCTTTCTATATGGAAAAAATATATGCCAAGTGGCACCTACATGGCATGATAATGTGGCAGGTCATGACACTTCCCTCCACCTAATTTTTGTGCATCCCTTGGCACCAAGCATCAACACATACGTGCGCACCTCGCCTTGGCGTCACCGAAGATCTTTGTCCATTAGCCATGATGCCCTATAAAGTGGTTCGCCTTCTCATGTCATAAGGTACTGGTCACCTTTCTTCTTGCCCCGTTTGTACTTTGGATGGCTAGTGATGATGTCATCAATCCTCCGCTCATCGGATGCTTCTCCTCGCTCTTGGCCTGAATCTCCCCATGAATCGACCAAGTCTAGCAGCTTCTCAAGAATCGGGTCCATGCTTACACTCCCTATGTGGCTGCCCTCTGTGGTCCCAGCCTAACTGGAAAACTTGACCCCTCTACTTGATGCACCGTCTAAGTTTGATAGCATGCCATCAGTTGTAACACGCCATCAACTTCAAATATGTCCACCCAACATTTTTTGCTGCCACCATGCTCCATTTGAATGGTGCCAAGATAGGCTTCAGAATCCCCTACTTTCGACTTAGATTCCAAGTGCATCCCTCCAATGCAAACGGTCCCTTATGTGTCACCTTTGTGTGCCTGAGCAAAGTTCCCGGTCATTGTTGCAAGCTTCCCCAACTCTGGGCATTCACTTGCCCAGTATGATCCTTTACAGAATTAGTGCCCTCCTTTAATAACGTATTCACTACCATTTTTCGCCCCTTTCCATTTTTCATGGACCCTGTCCGTTATGGGATGGCCCCTTGCCATTGCCCTTGTACACCTCGGCTATGTCTTTCTCTTTGTCCTTTTCATGATCTCCCCACCCTTCTCGGTATTGCCTTCTTTGGACTTGGAAAGCTCCATCTTGAAGCCAACGAGCGACTCGGCTATCGCTATGTCCTCGTACATTAACTACTTTATGTATTCTTAATTCCTCGTTTTCCCAATTTTGAAACTCATCCATGAAATAGAAGAAGGAATCTTCCTCGGACAACGACGATATTTGTAGCATTAAGGTAGTGAACTAGCGCACATACTCCCAAATTGTGGCCGTCTGTTAGAGCTCCCTTAGCTTACGACTAGCCTCGTACACCACATTCATCAAGTAGAATTGCCCTTCAACTCCTTCTAGAACTGATCTCACGTCCCAATCTTGCATAGCCTTTTTTCCATGTTGGCACACTTTCGAAGCCACCCCAGAGCGGCACCCTCGATCAAGTACATTTAGGCATTGCGCACTTTAATAACTTCATCCTCCTCCTTGACTACCTCAAAGTACTTGTCCATCCTCCAAAGAAAGTCATCTATCTCGAGTGCGTCTCGTGCACCGCCATACTCCTTTTGCTTAGGGACCTTCACATTTTCCCTTTTGCAAGTACCACGTCCTTGGTAATCCCGACCATGGTTCCCTACAAATATTCCTTCTAACAATCTCTTATATTCTTTCTAACATTCCTTTAGTCATAACTTTTGCTTTGCTACCATGTTGTCACGTCCTTAGTCGTTAACTAAGTACACGTACGGTACTTGACAACTCGCTCACGATCTTGCACAACTTGCTCACGTTCTTGTTATGCTAAGTTAGTCTTACTACAATCAAGATCGCTAAGAGAATGTTAGAACACAAGAGAATTGCAAAAGAAAGCTTTTGTATTGGAGAGAACTTGAGTGTATTACTTGATGACTTACAAATGAATAGCTTCTTTTATATACTAGTGTCTTGGGGGGCTATATTATGTAAAAGTAAGTCCGTTCTCTAGAATTTTCTATATAGCTAGAATCTTCTAAGGACTTCCCTATCAATTCCATAGTGTTCTAAGGTCTTCCACGAGAAATCTCCATATTTTTCTAGAACCTTCCCACATGTGCTAGTCTATTTCATATGTAAGCTTTCTATATGACAAAAGTATATGCCAAGTGACTTCTACGTGGTATTATGATGTGGCGGGTCATGACATTATTCTCTATTTTTACTAGGAAAAAACAGAGAAAGAAATTATTCCAAACTGTTATAAAATCGTAAATTATGGTGGATGTCCATAACCACCAAAGGAGTAATTATCACTATTCTTCTCCATTATCTCCATAACTTTCACTACTATAATACTTATGGAGTTATGATTGTAACTCCATAACCTCCCCATGATCTTCTTCCATCATCTCAAATGTTTAATGACATATTCAACGACATATTTCTTCACATTTCATGAATATAATTAAAGGCCTTATAATAGATGGAAAGACAATACAATTAAATAAGAAATAAGAATCTCTCTTTTCTTTCTCTCGATGTCTCTTAGCTTGTTTTTCTTTGTTCTACATTGTTACTTTGAGCTATATTTATGTAACGACCCGATCAGTCGTTTCGGGAGTTTTAGCCCCGTTTCCCCTATTTTTGCTTCATTATATGTGGTTAAGCTCTATTATTATGGTAGGTTGGTTGGATCGGGTTCAGAGTGATTTTGGAGAGAAATAAGAAAGTCTCTTAAGTTGGTTATTTAGTTGGATAAGTCAACCAGAAGTTGACTTATGGGTAAACGATCTCGGAATTTGGTTTGTTATGGTTCAGATAGCTTCGTTAGGTGATTTTGGACTTAAGAGTGGGTTTGGAATGTATTTCGGAGGTCCGTGGAAGAATTAGGCTTGAATTGGCAAAATGGATTTTCGGCGATTTTCGGTCGGAAGTGGAAAAATAGCTATATGGATCGGAATGAGATTCCAGAAGTTGGAATAGGTTCTTAGGGTCCTTTGTTATGTGTGTGCAAAATTTCTGGTCATACGGACGTGGTTTGGTTGGTTTCGGCATCATTGGCGAATTTCAGAAGTTTAGAAATCCTTAGGCTTGAAGTCGAGGTTAATTTGGTGTTTTGATGTTGTTTTGAGTGTTCCGAAGGTTCGACTAAGTTTGTGGGATGATATGTGATGTGTTGGTATATTTGGTTGAGGCCCCAATGAGCTCGAGATGATTTCAGATGGTGATTGGAGGAGTTGGAACTTGGAATGAATAGCTAAAGTTTTGTTGGTTCTATCAAAACCGCACCTGCAGAAAGGGGACCGCAGGTGCGAGGCACGCAGATGCAGAAAGAGGCTCACAGATGTGGGACAGGTGCTGGGGGCTAGGAGCGCAGGCGCAAGCAGAGGAGCACACCTGCGGAACCGCAGGTGCGAGTGTTGATCCGCAGATGCGGACGTTGGTGTTTAAGTGACTTTTCACAGGTGCGCACCTGGGATTGCAAGTGCGAGTCCGCAGGTGCGGAATCCTTGGGGAAGAAGGTATAAATTAAACCCTTCGCAAAAATTTTGCCCATTTCCACCATTTTTGAAGTTGGGATTGAAGCTTTTGGGAGATTTTTGAAGAGGGATTCAAGGGGAAACACATTGAGGTAATGTTTTTGAACCTAACGCTCGATTCTATGGTGATTTTTAGTAGATTAAGCATGAAATTTGTGGGATTTAAGGATGAAAATTGGGGAATTAAGGCTTGGAACTTTAGAGTAAGAATTGGGTGATTTAGGGGTCGAACGAAGTTAGTATTTGATAAATTTAGTATATATGGACTCGTGAGAGGATGAGGATTCTGGTTTTGTAATTTTCATCGGATTCTGAGACGTGAGCCCGGGGGTCGGGTTTGGCAAATTTCGGGAGTTTTGATGTAATTTGATAATTTTCGCGTGAGTTTTGTTCCTTTAGCGTATATTGATGATAATATACTAATTATTGTTAAATTCGGAGCATTTGGAGGCCAAGTCAAGAGGAAAGGGCATCGCGGGTTAGAGTTTTGTCCGGTTTGAGGTAAGTAATGATTGTAAATCTTGTCCTGAGGGTATGAAACCTCGGATTTCACATCGTTTCACTATTTTGAAGTGGCGCACATGCTAGATGACGAGCGTGTGGCGTGCACCGTTGGGGAGTGTGACTTGGTCTGTCCCGTAGAAACTATTAAGTTGCGTATTTGACTGGAAACTATATGATATTTTGTTTTTTAGAAAGTATTACTATGTTTTGGGCTGAATGCCATATTTGGGCCTCGTACCAAGTTGTTTGGACCCTTAGGGGATTTTTACTACTATTTCCTCATTGTTTTGATTTAAGATTTGTACTTAGGCATGCTATATGTTACTGATTTCAAAACTCAGTCTTATTTAATCCTTTTTGATGCATAAAATGATATTTGGGATGAGCACCCTATTTTATTGATAGCCCGAGTTGCTTGAGAGGTTTCTAACTGAGTGAGGCCGAGGGCCTATGTTGTGAGGATATCATGGGATCGGGCTGCGTGCTGTATCAGGTTATACTGATTTATGATATATGATAGGTCGAGGGCCTAATCAATTATGCCACGGGATGGGTTGTTATAGCGCTTGGTCTGTAGGAGCCCCTCTGGAGTCTGTACACCCCCAGTGAGCGTGGGTATCCGGAGTGAGTGATATGATGTTGCCCGAGGGGCTGTTCTTGATTCATGTTATGCCCGAGGGGCTCATTACGAGTGATTGTCAGGTTGCCCGAGGGGATGATTCTGAGTGATGTTATGCCCGAGGGGTGGTTTATGATACATGTTTTGCCCGAGGGGCTACTTATGATTTTCATCACTTTTTCTCTAAACTCCATTGAACCTCTGTTGAAACTATTGCAAAAAAAATATCTTCAAATGATTTTTACTGAAATTGGATTTTAAGCGAGATGATTTGATTTATATATTGTTTTGAAGGCAGGCTGAACTTACTGCGATTTCATGACATGGATTTATGTGTTTCTTACTGCTCAGTATTTATTTACATTTATTACTTATTGAGTTGGCATACTCACATTACTCCCTGCACCTTGTGGTGCAGATCCAGGGATTTCTGGACGTGATAGCATACACTGATTCTTCCATCTATCACGGACACTCGGAGTCGGCAAGGTAGTTGCATGGAGATCGCAGCCTTGCTCTTCTCCCTCTTATATTCCTTAGACTATATTAGTGTTTTCCATACTGTAATAGTCTTAGTTATTTTCGGATAGTTCTTTGTGGACGCTCGTGACTTGTGACACAACGATGCTAGACTTCTTTTGTTTCTTTCCACACTTGTTATTTAAAGTAATGCTATGAAGTTTTATTAATTAATGGTTTAAAAACACCTTTATTATGGAGTGTCGAATTATACTGAAAATGTGTCGGTTGGCCTAGTTCCATGATAGAGGCCATCACGGCCGGGTGGTTTGGGGTTGTGACAAGTTGGTATCAGAGCCTAGGTTACATAGGTCTCACCAATCACGAGCACGTTTAGTAGAGTCTCACGGATCGGTAAAGAGACGTCTGTACTTATCTTTGAGAGGCTGCAGAACCCTTAGGAAATTCTCACATTCTTGAATTTTTGTCATGCGAATCTGTCGATTCTGGTAACTAAAATTCTATTGTTTCATTCTCTCAAAGATGGTGAGGACACATGCTACCGGGCAGGATGATCAGCCACCTGTTGGATCCGCGAGGGGTCGAAGCCGCGGTCGAGGCCGTGGTAGAGGTAGAGACGCAACCCGCGCAGTAGCCGGGGCAGAACCAATAGACCCACCTATTATTCCAGATCAGGTCCCAGCCGCAGATGTTCCAGCTGGACCAGCCCAGGTACCGACTATGCCTATTGTTATCCTTGGTATTCAGGAGACCTTAGCTCAGATATTGACCGTGTGCACCAGCCTTGCCCATACGGTCAGTGTTTCTACTACATCAGCTACTTCTCAGGCGGGGGGAGGCACTCAG
>ML361262.1:0-42676 GCA_005239505.1 Nicotiana paniculata
ATTAATTGAACCTAAAGATGTAATAAGAAAATTAAGTAAGATTATGTGTATTTTTGTGATTTTCATATATTAATCTAACAATTAAAGAGTAATTAATTCCTAAAAATTCAAATTAAACCTAAAATGACATGCAATGAAAAATGTGACAATTTTTTTTTATGGATTTTATATAATTTTAAAATATTAAACCTACATGAAATGCAACTAAATAGAGAAACACTCCTAAAATTCATAAAAAAATATTTTTGGATAATTTTTAGAAGTAGTTTCCATGCAGGGCAAAAATTGGGTGTTCACATTACTCATTTCAATTATTCATCTATTGCGGCGTGCAACCCGATCCCACCGTACATTCACATTTCACCCTTATTACCTCTCCACCCTTATTACTTCGTGTTGCGGCGCGCAACCCGATTCCACCGTACAATCACACTTCACCCTTGTTACCTCTCCACTCTTATTACTTCGTGTTGCAGCGCGCAAACCGATCCCACCGTACGTTCACATTTCATAGCAACAATAACCAGCAATTATATCACAAGGATCTTCATCATCAAGAACATAAGTTCATATCAACCAACAACTATATGAAGTCAAGGCACAATAATCCTTACCAAACATTAATTCACATATGGTGTTTGCCATTATTATTTAAATCAATTAAATCAATCCACAGTTTTTTTTCATCATTTGTCACACTCGGCCCTTAGCAATTAGATACCTTCCCACATTAGAGTACGTTAACATTCTTTCATTTAGTAGCACATGCTGCCATATTGACATATTCGAAAATTTAACGAACCTTACATATGGTAGGATAAGCACAAAGAATCACCCTTCACAATCGCAATTAGCATGGTAATCGACTAAGAAAATCATAGAATGAAATCTTACACCTAGACACAACAGGACAATCAATTCACATATGCTCAAGCAAGAATTTCATATCGTGTGCTCGGACACCAACAAGGTGACTCTACAAAGATTAAAGTTAGCCATACATACCTTGAATAGGAATTTCCCTTTAATTTTCTACCACAATTTACCGGACCTTCTAGCACCTTCAATCTAGTTCACAATGTGGCATAATTGAACTTAGAATTAGGAATAATGATCATGTCTCGAACTCACTTGAGCATTCTATCAAACACTAGGTGTTCCTTTAGATTAAATGGCCTCTTTTTAGTGAATGATTACTCTAACCCATTTCCTTTTACTAGATTATGACTAGTTGGTTACATGCATGCAAAACTCCTACCCCTATCTTCATGAACTCACCTAACCATCTTTCATTTTAACAAAAATCTGGAAATTAAGGTTGATGGAGTGGAAGCTTACCTCTTGTAGTGTAGAAAATGGTGTCCTACTTGATCAATTCCAGGCCTGAGTAGTGATGGAGGAACAAATTTGATGAAGTTGGAACTCTCTCTCTCTAGAAACCACTCTCTCCTCTCTCTAATTTATCAAAAAATAGCTTAAAATGAAAGGGGTAAGTGTTTTAATGAACTGGAGGTCGGGTATAAAATTAGAGTTTTAATAGTCCCGAAACAGAAATGCTTCATGCTATGCAGTCCGCATTCATGTCGCATAATTGGCCCTCAATGGGCCAAAAGAAAAGTAGACTGCCCAGGTATGCGACCTCTATGCAGTCCGCATACCTGTTATGCGATCGCATAGTGCGTCGCATAACTCCCTACGCAAAAATCAAGGTGCAAGAATGCGACAACTATGCGGCCCACATTTATGAAATGCGATCGCATTCTAGGCCGCATAGCTGTCCTCAAAATGGACAGCAAACTGTCCAAGTATGCGACCACTATGCAGTCTGCATACCTGATCTGCGATCGCATAGTGGACCGTAGACCTGCACAAATCTGGAAAATTATATCTTTTAAGTCCCGGGGTACTTTTTACTCAAAAAGGGTCCGTTTTAAGAATTTCTACAGTTATAACAACACGAGGACCTATTTGGGCATTATTTTTAGCCATGAAGTTGTACGGGTCTTTACAGAAAGGGTAGACATGGATATGATATCCAGTGCGCTAATGCCACGAGTAGCCCCTCTTCTGAGGAGTGATTACCGGGCATTGTACTGATGTGATCCTATAGGATAAACAACCTAGGACCCCCTAGCCCTTACACATGTGTTCTTAGATTGTAAAACCTCTGGAACTTTGTATATGTGCTTAGACTTTAAATCTTTTAAACTTAAGCACATATGTGTGCTTGGACTGCAAATCTTCTCAAAACCTTCATCTATTTACCTATGTGTTTATTGCTTATATGCTATCTGTTCACAAAGTTTGTACGGGCCGGGAACCACAGTTGTGGACTTCAAGGGGTGTCTAACACCTTCCCCTTGAAGTAATTTCAAGTCCTTTCCCATATCTCTGGTTATCTAATCTGTGTTTGTAAATAACCTTTAGTAGGTTCCCTAACGCACCTTAACTCGTTAGCTGGCGACTCTTCAATTCCTTACTCCTTTCCCAAAAGGAAACGAGTTGTCCCAATAATGTCGAATACCCTGACCAATCCGGAAGGGGAGGAAAGAGGAGGGCACGACACAGGGTTAGATAGGATGCTTACCTCGCTCCGAAGTTCCACAACAGTCTCAAATGCCACTCTAACACCTCAAACCGATGCCCGTCGATCCAAAGCTAGTCAAACAATGTGCAAACCAATAAAATTGTACTTTAATACTGATAATTAATTAATTTATAACAATTCTCAACTCCGCTCGAAAGGTCAACAAAGTCAACCCTTGGGCCCACGTGCCCGAATTCTAAAAAATTTCGAAGGTAAACTTTACCCATAATATTATGAACTCAACTACATAATTTATTCCTAATTCTATGTCCAATTACTGGTCAAATTTCAAAAATATTAATTTTTAGGTTTTCTCTTAAAATCCAAAATTTTCATAAATATTCATGTTTTAATCCACATATAAACCATGTATTTAACTCACAAAGTGTAGAAGTCACCCACCTCAAGTTTGATGGTGAAAAATGGCACTCAAAAATCGCCCCAACGCCGGCTTCCATGGAAGAAATGAGGTGAAAATGAGCCAACCCCTGATTTAAAAACAACACATCTCAGAATTCCATTCTTCGCCGATCGCGGAAACACACTCACGATCGCGAAGGCCAAGAGCCAGCTACCCAAAAATCTTACTTCGAGTTCGCAGTTGCCTCACGTGTTCGCGTTGCCTCCACGTCTCACAGCTTCGCGTTCGCGATGGCTTAGCGCCTCCATGCCCCAATTTCCCCCTCCTTCATGGCGTTCACAACGCCCTGTCGCGTTCGCATAGAGTACCTCAGCCTCACTTGCGCATTCGCATTCCCTTTGTCATGTTCACAATGCACAAAATCCTCCCCAACTCCAGCTTCTGTTTGCGATCACGTCCCTTCAATCGCGATCGCGTTGCTTACCATAAACACGAGAAACCAACAATCACAAAACAAAGAAAAATGGTCTGAAGCCATCCCGAAACACACTCGAGGCCTCCGGGACCCCCGTCCAAACATACCAACAGGTCCTAAAACATAACACGGACCTGCTCGAGGCCTCAAATCACATCAAACATCATCAAAACTATGAATCGACGATCGAAACCTTTTTTTAAACTTTCAAACATTCAAACTTCACCGAATGCGTCCGAATTATGCTTAAACATCTTGGAATGACGCAAAAATTTGTGTGCAAGTCACCAACCACGATACGAACCTATTCCAAGGCTTGGAACTCCAAATGGACATTGTTAACACCAAAAATCATTTCAAATCAAACTTAAGAAATTCTTGAACTTTAATAATGCCAACCTTCCACAACAAGCGTCGAAATATTCCAGGGCCACCCGATACTCAACCCGAACATGCGACCAAGTCCGAAATCATCATACGAACCTATTGGAACCTTCACATCCTGATTCCGAGGTCGTTCTCAAAAGTCAAACCTTGATCAACTCTTCCAACTTAAAGCTTCCGAATTTGGAATTTTCCTTCCGAACCACTCCGAACTTTCGAAGTTCAATTTCGATCACACATACAAGTCATAAAACATGAAGTGAAGCAACTCGAGGCCTCAAATCACCGAACGACGCGCTAGAGCTCAAAACGACCGGTCAGACCGTTACAAAAATAGTGTCAGCCTGCGTAGTTCGAGAGAATATAAGTAAATTATTATAGTTGTTCGGGAGAGAATTATGACACCTGGAGTGCTCACGATCAATAGAGAATACTTAGGCAAAATTATAGGAGTCGTAGCAGGAAAGACTCCAAAAATTAGGAAAACCATAACTATAGGCCTCCTTAAGCTTGTTTCCAACCTTTAGTATCATAATTGATAGTTTTACTACTTTAATGTTTGTTAATTAATTAGTTAAAAATAAAAAATCTCAATCTTTATAACTAAAAAATTGTTTGAACTGTATTTATTAGCGATATTGAACAACTGTAGCTAAGCCTTAGATCTATGTTGGATTCGACTCCGGACTCTTAGACTGAATTATATTTGCAGTGGCCGCTTATCCTTTTTAGAACTAGAGTTGGGCGTGATCAATTGTCTTACAGGAAGAAGAAGTTAAGATAATTAACATTATGTTTGATAGAATTTGGTAACTAAATCTAAGTTTTAAGTGTTATTTAGCAAATTATTAATGTTAGATTTCTTTAATTTCGGTTTTAATCTCAAATTCTTCAATAAATTAATCAAATGGTAATGAAATTTTCATATTTATACGTTTTCTTGTTTGAATGGCAATTATATGTCAAACAACCAATAAAACTAGGGTAAATCAATATGTTACGACATTATTAGTGCATGCGATAAGACGAATGTGGCTTTCCTCAGTTGATCTGGGTGGCATATGCTTCATGTATCCATGTTTAGATTCTGCTTACAGTGTTGATATTATAATTGCCTTCAAGGGAAAAAAAAGAAGATAATTAATCATAGTTTTGATAGAACTTGGTAACTGAATCTAAGTTGTAAGTGCTATTTAGTAAGTTATTACTTTTTTTATCATAAGAGTGACAATGAAAAAAAATTATTTAAATTCTAATTGAATTTGACTATATATGTGATATAGTTAAATGATTTTTTATATTATTATTTTAACATATTAACAGATTCCTTTTTCGGTTACAAATTTATTATAGATGATTAGTTGTAATTCCTAAAATTGCTTGGGTCCATAGTCTATACCAAACCCCTATATATACTCAGATACTTCATAACCATGAAACAACAAAGAAGAATAAAATAATCAGAGAGATTTTGAGTTTCTTCATTTTTCAAGGTATGTTCAATTCTCAGTTTTCTTTTTTCTAATTCTTTTTATTTATTTGTTTCTGTTTTCTAATCTATGTGTGACATGTGTGTTTCTACTTTTTACGTAAGTTAACGTGTTGTTTGTACATCATGTCCTTTTACAATTTTGAATTTAAGAAAATGACCTTTTTAGATCTCTTATGTGTAAAAGATAGATCTATTACATGTAAAAAAAAGTCTTCCATGTGTTAAAAAAGAGATAGGGTAATAAAACTAAAAAAAGTTTTAACGCATATCATGATTTGTACAATAATAATATTTTTGAAGAGCCAATCACTGAAAAAGTTCTTTTATTTTTACTCAAACTTAATGTTACTTCTTTTATTTATCTAGATGGATTTCGATCTTTATCCATAGATATACCTATTTATACGGGGAGAGATCTATTTATGAATCGACCTAGACTATCCTCTATTGGGATAGATATCCCATGCATGACTTTTAAATAATGAAGTTTCTGTATTAAATAATGTTGTTTGTGTATACATGCTAAAATATGAGGGAAAAGGACTTTTAAGCCTAAAAGGAAGAAGAAACACTAAATATTAGGTAAATAGTTAAATGTTTATTTCTAAAGATTAGAAAATAATTAAATAACTATTTCTAGAAATAAGTAGTCCTAGTTAGAATTAAATTTTAATAAAGGGTAAAAGCACGGGCTATTAACGAAATATCGCTCGTCATTTTTACCTTTTAAAATTTAATTTCAAACTAGATAAAATAGTCATTAATTATTTTTCTAATATTTTAGAAATAATTATTTAATAATTTTTCTAATTTAGGAGTAAGCATTTAATTTCTTTCCTAATAATCCTAAAAAAATATTATTTGTTCTCTAACCAAACACTAGAAAATATTTTCCACTCACCAACCAAACAAGAAAAAATAAGTGATAAAACTACTCATTTTCTATGGAAAATATTTTCCTTTATACCAAACAGCCTTAGGCTTTAGGAGTTTTTTCTACCCTAATATTTTGGCATTCTTACGTTGACAACATTATTTAATAGGGAAACTTAATTATTTAGAGACATCATGCATAGGTAATATATAGATCGAAGTTAATAAAACTTTGAGTTGGATATAATAATAATTTTTAAAAACTAGTATTTAAAAAAAATAGTTATGACTTTATTTTTCATTCCACAGTGAAATTTTATTACTGTTATGTAATCTTAACCATTTTAATTAATTAAAAAAACTTCATTTCTTTATGTATGGGCACTCTTTTTCTATGTACTCTAGCCGAAAAATGTGAATAATTGTAATATCCAACTCAAATTAATACCTTTAACTTTGAATTAATATGTTACCTATGCATGGTTTCTAAATAATGAAGTTTATGTATTAAATAATGTTGTTTATGTAAACATATAAAATAAGAGGGAAAAGGACTTCTATACCTAAAAAGGAAGAAGAAACACTAAATATTAGGGAAATAATTACATGTTTATTCTTAAATATTAAAAATAATTAAATAATTCCTAGATATTAAAAAAATAATTAATTAACTATTTTGTCTAGTTAGAAATTAAATTTTAATAAAGGATAAAAGCACGAAACGGGTTAGCGAAATACCGTTCGTCAATTTTACCCTTTAAATTTAATTTCATACTAGATAAAATAGTTATTTAATTATTTTTCTAATATTTTAGAAATTATTTAATTATTTCCCTAATAGTTATGAATAAATATTTAATTACTATTAATACTTTTCTTCCTTGAATTATATAGGAACTCCTTATATTTCAGAATTTAATCTCCAAAATATTTTATTTATATAAGTCGAGTAAATTAATTTTCACAAAAAATTATAAATTTAAGAATTGTTATTTCATCCAAAACAATAATAATCGAGGTGATATTATAAGCCTTCCATTTCAAAATACTAAAAGACTCTTAAATCAAACTCAGGAATTCACGATTATTTTTGGATTACTAAAATATAAGATTTAAGGTTGCTTATGTTAAAAATATTAGTAACAATTATTGTCAACTCAATCAATTTTATTTTTTAAGAAAATGTTAATAAAATACTTTTTAAAGTATTATAATAAAGTTTTGTAGTTTGTCACGGTGTCGATAGATCTGCGTAACACATAGTTATTTCATGTCATCATAAACATATATCAAACTATAAATTTATGACTAATTTATATTACCCATCACGATCGAGTTGAAATAAGAGCATTTATGCTTTTGTAGGGTAAAGATCTTTTTTCATTAAGTTAGATAAATAAGATCAAACATTCATTATTTTTTAAGAGTAAGATTCTTTTAAAATTTTACTTAATAATTTAGAATTTTTTTTGAATAAAATTTATATAATTTTAAAATTTGTATTCATTGATACAAGATTACCGTAAAGACTAGTAACGAAACAATAATGTAAAAACTGTATGCCCTGGCAGCTAAATAAAATAAGAGAACACGTGGTGGGCTTGGGCCCATTTAACAGAATATATTTAAAAATAAATAAATAAGAGAATTGGATAAAATCAAAGTCTAAAATCGCCCAAATTAGAATCGTCATTGACGAAGCTCCGTATAAAACCCTTGAGCGCTCTTTTTTCTTCCAAAAAATTAACACTGAAATTCTCGAAGGAAAATACGAATACAGCCCATAAAAAACATCAAATGGAGGCGTTTTCTTCAATGGAGGTTTGCTCTCTGTTCATTCGATATTATTTAATATGTTTTCAGTTGATACATGTGTGTGTGTGTGTGTGTGTGTGTGTGTGTGTGTTTGAGTGTGTGTCTGTGTGTTTAATGAAATACTGAGTAAGATTATGGAATTGTTGGTATATGATGAAACCCTAACTATGAATGATTGAGTAAGAATTGAGATAGCCGCCTGTGGTTGGGGGTACAAAAAGAAATGGATGGCATAAATCAATTGGGTAATTCCCAGTAGAGGCTAAAAAATGATAGGTGATTTCTTCTCATCTGCCTAAGCCCTTGTGGGCAGAGCTACCTAGTACTTGTGCTGGTGGGAGGTAGCAGGTACCTGGTGGAGTAGTCGAGGTGCGGAGAGCTGCCTCTCGACACTATCATCATAAGAAAAAAAAGATCAATTGGGTGTTAGGAAAAGAGTAATTGGAAATCAAATCACGCCATGGATGATCCTATTTTGGATGAAGAGAGGTGGATTGGTTTTTGGAAATCGGTTATAATATGATAGTTATGTTATAAATGCAGAATAATTGATACCTGGATTGGCATTGTGACGCGATAGATAGTTGAAGAAGTCAAGCTCTTGGTTTACAAGCATCACGTTAGGACAAATAAAGCTTGCCGTAGTGGCAGCTATTCATTAGCTTGTGTTTTTTTAGCTATGGCATGCTTTTAAACAATTGTTTTCTTGCATTAAAGTGGTTTGTTGCATTGGTACAAGATGTAATATCAATTATATGTTGACGAAGGAATTGTTTTGGTAATATAAGTTTTGTTATGATGCATGAAGGTTTGAATAGTCACATGAGATATGATTACAGTCGTTTCATGTTATCATGATATGCCATAATGATTTTGAAAAGTGTAACGTATATACATTTATGCATGATGCAAGTACATTGGGATACTTTTAATTGATAGTAAACCTTTCCAGAATGCCCTTATGTAACGGCGGGAATAGTTAGACTCGGTGCACCTTGTATAGTGATGATATAATGTTGTGCCTTTGCTAGGAGGAAGAGAAGAACTAGCAGCAAGTGTGGTTTGCGTTAAAGCTTCACTAGATGTCATAGTGACGACCATAGAGACAGTTCAATAATGGTTCTGGCTTTGAAAACTTACCGTAATTTGAGATGGAAAACTGTTTTGATTAAACTTCACGTTATTGTTTTATATTGCTCAATTATTATGAAATGTACTTCATGTTTGATTGAAGTGTACATGTTTTCATAATGTTGATTTAAGTATATACTTGTCCTAAATAAAATGGCTATAATTGCTTTATTCACTCACCAGTCACTATGACTGACCCCCTCCCTTATCTTTTACAGATTCACTAGCTAAGGTGGGGACTACTCCTCCAGACGTATGACTGTTAGTAGAGAGTTGATTCAAAGTAAGCCCCGCATTTGCTACGCGAGGGTAGTATCTTATACCATTTTTTAAGACTAGTTTGTATGTTTTTTTGGATATAATTCTAGAGTTTGCTTCACTAGTCGGTGTTAGGATTGAAGAACTAGTTATGTAAGTCTATTGTTGTGCTATTTTTGGATGTTTGGTCGTTTTAGTGTCCTTGGTTTGTGATTTGGTGACACTTGCGAATGTTATATGTGCTGGGATTATTGATTGGCTAATACGGAGATTATTGGAATGCTACAGAGGAGGTTCTTTCGGATTTTCGTTATGAAAATGGTCTTGCTAGGTGAGCCAAGTTTCACTTAGCGTCAATCATGGCCCTAAATTGGGTTGTGACAAATATATTCAAGAAAAAGCCCGTACCATTGTTGTAAACATGCATCCTCCCTAATTGGGGAAACATGATTATTTTTATTATACTTTGTTTCCTTTACGTCCATATGATATCGGATTCTTGGAGTCTGCAGTGTCCTTTATGTTTGTTTGTTCTCTTTTATTTATATTTCCTTCTTGAAGCTTATGAAGGGTTAGGGTATACGATGACTTAATAGAACATTCATTACAATTCCATATGAAAATAAAGAAAGAATTTCTGATCATAAATGATGTTGATGCATGTTTGATCTAATGTACTTTTTGTGCTTTGTTATTCTCTCTTTTCATGAAGCCATGGCTTCCCAGGAAGAGCATCAGAAAAAAGAGGCAGTTGAAAAACCTCCAGAAATTGATGTAATCGAAAAATCCAACAATCAGGTTGGAGAAAGTTCTGGTGCCCTGCCACATCTTGTACGGATCCACGTAACTGACCGTGACGCCACAGACTCATCTAGTGACGAGGAGGAGAAGGCTGGAGGAGAGAAGTCAGAGCAACATGGAAAGACGTGTGTAAAGGAAATCATCATTGAGAATGGAAAGACTCAGGTCATTCCGAAGAAGAAATCCAAAGAGAAGAAAGATATAACGGTGCTGCAAGGAGATGTGAAGAAGTACCGAGGGGTTAGACAGCGTAAGTGGGGCAAGTGGGCAGCAGAGATTCGAGATGCGAGGAGGAAAACTCGGCTTTGGTTGGGAACTTTTGACACTGCTGAGGAAGCTGCTTTGGCTTATGACAAGGCGGCCATTGAAATAAGAGGTGCTAATACTTTTACAAACATCCTCAAGCCATCACCAAGGGAGATGCTTCAAACAGATGATGCTAGGGTTTGATAAATGCTTCACAATTTTTTCTGTACCTTTTCTGAATTGGTAAACTTGGTAATTCGAATGTTCTGTTTCTTAAGCGTGTGATATCATAACATGTTTGCCAATTATAAGACGTTTTCTTTATCAATCTAGCCTCCTTTAATTTTGTGAACATGGGTTTGGTAATGGTTTTTAAATTTACAACATGTTTTGGATCTTGAAGAAATTGCAGTTTGCATTGTTAGCTGGCTTTATAATTTTTCTATTTTGGAAGTTTCTCTTTTCTACATTTTATTCGGATATTTGATTTGTCAATGTCTTTTAATGTTTATTTCTTTTTTGTCTTCTGAATTGATTTTAGCTTAACTTAACTTCATTTATTCAAGCATCTCTATGATGAGTAATATTAGTGTGTCAAAGGAAATAACTAATTACCGTAGTTGTTACATGTCGATAATAAAAGCCACGCATGAAAACATGTGACTAGTAACGTGTATATGTAAAAAGTTAAGCCATTCAAGTTTAGTTGTTTCTGCTTATGTTACTACATTTTGATATTTGACATGATTTCATCTGTCTTGACGCACATTTGTAAATCAAGTAACGTTGTTATAAGATCCTTCAGGATGCTCCCAAGTTTATGTAATGTAAGTACTACATGAACTGAGAAAAGAAAATACTAGGTACAATTGCGTGCTTTTACTCTTCTAAATAAACTAGCACTCTTAAGACAGTCATGATTTTTGTTTCTGTACTCCATAGAGTTTTAGTCGATCTTCCACTTTTATAGTCCTATCTTACTGGCTGCCAATCCATATATATTAAGTTCGTTCAATTTTTCTTTTTTCCATATGGTTTTTCATATTTTCAAATGGTTATGCATATGGATTAAGGGAGATGTTTTAGTTATGTTTTATAGGAGTTTTTTGTGAAAAGGTAGTAGAATGAATGATGCTCTTCCTGGGAAGTGGTGGCTTAATTCGTTTTTGTTTGTTTGTTCTCCTCTATTTGTATTTTCTTCTAGAAGCTTATGAAGCTTTAAGATACGATCACCTCATATTAATAAGATGCCCATTAAACAATTCCATAAAAGAATTAACAAAGAAGGTATGATCATAAATGAAGTTTGATGCATGTCTGATCTGATGTATATTTCGTGCTTTGTTTTTCAATGAAGCCATGGCTTCCCAGGAAGAGCATCAGAAAAATGAGGCAGTCGAGAAACCCTCAGAAATTGATGTAGTTGAAAAACCCTCAGAAGTTGATGTAGTTGAAAAACCCTCAAAAATTGATCTAGTTGAAAAATCCATCAATCATGTCGCAGAAAGTTCTGTGGTCCTGCCGCGTGTTGTCCGGATTCACTTACCGTACTCATCTAGTGATGATGAGGAGAAGGTTGAAGGAGAGAAGTCCAAGCGACATGAAAGGACATGTGTAAAGGAAATAATCATCGAGAATGGAAAGACCACGGTCATCTCAAAGAAGTCCAGAGAGAAGAAAGATATAAAGCTGCTGCAAGAAAATGCGAAGAAACGGATTCATGTACCAGAGTCTGACGCCACAGACTCATCTAGTGACAATGAGGAGAAGGTTGAAGGAGAGAAGTCCAAGCGGCATGAACAGATGTGTTTAAACGAAACCATCATCGAGAATGGAAAGAGACAGGTCATCTCAAAGAAGTCCAATGAGAAGAAAGGTGTAAAGCCGCTGCAAGAAAATGCGAAGAAACGGATTTGCGTACCGGACTGCGACGCCACAGACTCATCCAGTGGGGATGAGGAGAATGTTGAAGGAGAAAAGTCCAAGCGACATGAACCGATTGGTGCCAAGGAAATCGTCATTGAGAATGGAAAGACCCTGGTCATTTCAAAGAAGAAATCCAAAGAGAAGAAACATAAAAAGCTGCTGCAAGAAAATGTGAATAAACGGATTCACTTGCTGGACCATGACACAACAGACTCATCCAGTGACGATGAGGTGAAGGCTGAAGGAAAGCAGTCACAGCAGCAGGAGAAGACGTGTGCAAAGGAAATCACCTTTGAAAATGGAAAGACAGAGGTCATTTCAAAGAAGAACTCCAAAGAAAAGAAAGATATAATGCTGCTGCAAGGAAATGTAAATAAATACCGAGGGGTTAGACAGCGCAAATGGGGCAAGTGGGCGGCAGAGATTCGAGACACAAGAAAGAGAACTCGAACTTGGTTGGGAACTTTTGACACTGCTTATGAAGCTGCTTTGGCTTATGACAAGGCGGCCATTGAAATAAGAGGTGCCAATGCTTTGACAAACATCATCAAGCCGCCACCACGAAAGGAGATCAACATCACCTTCAAGATACCATCTTTACCCACACATGATGCTAGGGTTTGATAATGCTTCCCAACTTTACTGTACCTTTTTTCGATTGGTAAACTTGGAAGTTCCCAACTAATTGGTATGTTCTTTGTCTTAAAGCATGTGATATGACCATGACATGTTTTCCGGAACTTTATGAAGAAAAAAGCTTCTGTCTTTATCATTCTCTTCTACTCTCCTTCCTTCAAGTTTGTGGAACAGAGGATCGGTAATGTTTTTCATATTTGCTGCATGTTTTTATGTATAGGTAACTGCTGCTTGCATTGTTAACTGTTTTTTACTTTGTTTTGGAAGTTTCTCTTTTCTATAGTTCTGTCGGATAAGTGTGTCAAAGGAAATAACTAATTACCATAGTTGTGACATGTCGATAATAAAAGCCATGCATGAAAACATTTAAAGATTAACGTGTATATTTTAGTACCTTGGACGTGAATTCAAGTTTAGTCGTATCTGCTTATGTTACTATATATGACATTTTTGACGTGATTTCATCTGTATTATGCACTCGTTTGAATCAAGCAAGGTTATTGTGATCCTTCAGGATACTCCCAAGTTCATGAAATGTAACATGAACTGAGAAAAAGATGCTAGGCACAATTGCTTGCTTTTACTCTTCTAAATAGACTATCACTCTTTAAACAGTCATTATTTTGGTTCTGTCCACAATAGAGTTTAGTTGTTCTTCCACTTCTATAGCCCTATCTTACTGAAAAGGACATGCAACAATCTATATGTATTAAGTTTGTTTAGTTTTCCCTTTTTCCATATAGTTTTTGCATATTTCCAGATTGTTATGTATCTGGATGAAAGGAAGATCTTTTACTTATGTTTTGTAAGATTTTTAACCGAATGTAGCAGAATGAGTGGTGCTTTTTGCAAGAAGTTGGTGTCTCACACTGAGAATTTTTTATCCAATTCTTTGTGCTTGAGAAAACCAACCTTAAGATCTGGACTAGGTCTTTGGTGGAGAAATGGGGTGTCCTTTTTTTTTTATTTTCTCTCCCTATGTTTTACAATATCCACCGAAGGTCTATCGGAAACTGACTCTTCACTTTCGGGAGGTAGGGGTAAGATCTGCGTACACGTACCCTCCCCAGACCCCACCCCACACAGTGAGAATATATTGGGTATGTTATTGTTATACAATATCCAATTCATTAAGATAAATCGTTCTGTGGCAATGTGGCACCTTTATTGTTTTAAGTGGTCTTTTGGTCCTATCAGTGGTTTATAAGCTAGTAGAAAATATAGATAACTGCCATCACTTTTACTTTTCTTTCATTCTTTAAATAATATTAAAATTGAGATGAGCTTAATTGGAGCGTCACGAATAATGAGAATTCATATAATTGGCCCATCATTTTGGGGTTGTAGTGTATTTATCAGTGGCGAAGCCAGAAAATTCAATAAGGGTGTTCAGAACGCCTTTGCCAGTGGGTTATGCAAGAGTATTCAAAGTCTATTTTTAATCAGTAATAACTAATATTTTATACCTTATACATAGTATAATTTTTCGACGAAGGGTTTTCAGTTAACCACCCTTGGGTCAACATAGCATTGCCCCTGGTATTTATTGTAGTATTCCCAGTTAAGATTTGCAGTAACAGTAGCTCAAAAATGCTATACTTAAGTGAAATAAGCCTTAGTTTAAAAGAAAAAAGGTTTAGGCTGTATATTTCTAGTTTAGTGGAATTTTACTACAGTACTGAAGCAAATTATACATTCACAAGGAGCTTCTTTCTCCCTTGCAATACTGTGAGGAACATAACAGTAAAACACGATTAAACTAAAGGCAAAGATCACTTTTAGCCTGCGGCAGAAATTATTTATATTCAATAACCGTAAATATATACATATATATATACACAACAACAACATACCGAGTATTATTTAACACCGTATGTATATTATATCCCACGACAAAATGATGTATGTTATATAATTTATATGTTATATATATATATAAACAACATAACATACATGTTTATATACCTGGAATGTTACACAAATCAATATATGTCTTCATCAAAATGAATTACTTGCAAGTTCTGGCCAATTTTGCACTTTTCTGACAGAATGTGAGTGCCTTGCAAATCTTACATAAAAATGAATTTGAGGGATACAATGCAGATCTTCTTTTAAACTGTTGGAAGAAAAACATAAAACGAAAAAAAAATCAATAAATATTTCTTACCTCAAAAAACAGTAACTGACAAGATCAGTGTTCCAGCCCTATAAGATTTTGCGAAAAAGAGCAGTTTTTGTGGGGTGCCACATGCAGATCATGCATGTTTTAGCATTACAGATGTAGCCACATAGAGACAACAATCAACCAGCTGCCACCTTCTTATATACTCTGATACATCATAACTGAAACCACACACAGAGAACAATCAGAAATCAGAGAGAGAGAGAGAGAGAGAGATTTTGAGTTTCTTGATTTTTCAAGCTAGGTATGTTCTATAAATTCTCTCAGATTTTGTTGAGTTTTTGATGTGTGATTTTGACTCTGTGTGCTTCTACACGCAGAAAAACACACATTTAAACTTATATGTCTAAATTTCAGTGATGGATTTATGACTTTGTTTTTCGATGTATGTACTGAATTTTTCTGTTTGAAACTCTAGAGGAAGATGGACATCCTTTCCTCTCTTTCTTAATGAAATAAATATAGATGTTTTTGACAGCTGAATTCTGATCCTCCAAACAACTCGATTCTGTTGATTTACTGTCTATTTTTCCTCTAGGGTTTGGATACAAAACTTGACATAAATAATACTATATGTCTTTAAAGAATACTTAAATAGATATAGTTCGAGTCGAAGATAATTGATGCTTATGGTAAAGGTGCATCGGGGTGCTTTGAAGATAGAAATTTATTAGTTATTATTATTTTTTCATTTTCTTTTCGATAGGGTACGAGTTTCTTGAAGTTAGCGGTTGCCTTTCGTTTACATTCCTTCGAGAAGCATATGAAGGGTTAGGGTATGAAACCAACAAACCTTTCACTTTGACCGTGAAAAGCGGAAAATAGGCACACAATAGTTTAGAGCATAAGGAGTGAAAGCCACTTGACTGTAAGGAGAGGAGCTCTAAGTTGGAATTCAATAGTCTAAGAAATGATTATCGGTACGTAACAGCTAATGGTGTCATCACCCTGAGGAGCTCTAAGTTGGAATTCAGTAGTCTAAGAAATGATCATCTATGCGTAACAGCTACTGATGTCATAACCCTGCAAAGAGGTGGAACCAACCAAGACCGAAAAAAAAAATAAGAAAAGAATTTTCTGATCATAAATAGAAGTAAATGCACGTCTAACGTACTTTGTTTTTCTTTCCTTTCGTAAAGCCATGGCCTCGAAAGAAGAGCATGAAGAAAATGAGGCAATCAAGAAACCCTCAAAAATGGAGAAATTAAGCAAGGAAGGAGAGAAGGCAGAGGGAGATGAAAAGAGCGAGGTCATCCCAAAGGAAAAGACGAAAAAGTACCGAGGAGTTAGACAACGAAAATGGGGTAAGTGGGTGGCAGAGGTACGAGATACGAGGAAAAAAAACAGGGTTTGGTTGGGAACTTTTGACACTGCTGAAGAAGCCGCTTTGGCTTATGACAAAGCTGTCATTGAAATGAGAGGTGTTGATGCTTTTACCAACATCCTCAAACCACCGCCAAACGAAATCAACTTCATCAATCCACCAACATCTTCATCAAAAGATGATGCTACGGTTTGAGATTTATTCATGTTTAATTGTACTCTATATAAACTAGTAGTAAATTTGGTTTTACTCCCAACTTATTTCTTTTTTCTTCATGTATGTAATATCACAAGTTTATAGTGGATAAATAAACTTTTATATTTATTTAGCTAAAATCTAAGTAGCATTACAACACTCTCACAAGCACGTCCCGTAGGGATCATATCCATGAGTAGTAGGAGATTAAGCATTACTCCCTTCGTCTCAAGTTATTCGTCGTATTTCTCTTTTATATGTCCCTAAAGAAAATATTAATTAGAAGCGTTTTAGATTACAGTCAGACTTCTCTATAACTATATGTTTATATAACAACACTTCACTATAAAATTCGGAATCAAATTTTATTTTCTGTTATAATATATGTTTTCTATAATAATAATTCCCTAATTATTATTAAGGGTAAAGTGATATTGGGAAGGAATTGGATCGGAGAAAAGAAAGAGAAAGAGGGTGAGAATAAAGATGGTTTTGGGAAGAAATTGCATTAGGAACACCGGTGACTACAACTTATTAATAAATTTGACCTAAAAACTATTTGGAGTCGGTGGAAAAAACTTGGGCTAATAATTTATTTTGGCTGCCACACAATGTCATTTTCTTTTTAAGTTTTGTACACCAATTTTTACATTATTTAAAGCTCAAGACCTACTTCCACTATAAAAGCAATCAACAAAACCAAAAAGCTCTACATCGTTATGTCAAAGATAATTCATCAATTTATATACATACGAAAAATATTCTAAAACTTTATTCATCCTAATTTAGAGGCGGATACAAGATTTTGGCAGGATATGTGCACTATTAAGAAGAAGTGGATTCAGGATATAAATTTTACAGGTTCAACCTTTAGTTCTTACGATTACGTACTCATTGCACTTTTGGAATTATAAGTTCAATTTTCTTGCATTTATATCTATTTTTCATGTTAAAAATATTGAGATAAGTTGAACCCATTGGTTATATGCTAGACATTGCTATTAGTTTTAATATGCACATTTTGTTTAATCATATAAGATTTTACGACGACAAAAGAAGAATAGGAATTTCAATGTGTGAAAATTTGAAAGAATAAACCAAAAAAAGAATACCTAATTAATATGCAAAAAATAAGACCAGACATGCTCATCTCCCGTGGACGTCTACTTTTAGAAACAAAAGAAAAAATAACAAGATTGACATAAGGTTTGAAACCCTAGGAAAAAATATATTGTCAATATTGTAAAGTTAGCTTGTCCTAACTCCTAACAGTCTATTTCTCACGTCATCTTTTGTTTTTTTAATGCAAGTGTTTATGTAGCTACTCGACTTCTCCACCCCTTGTTTTCTTTTGAAATATTTCTGTCCTTTCTTTGTCACCAATTTATTTTTTTTTTGTTTTGTTTTTGCGGTGTTTATAAGTACCGCAGTCAGTAGTAGAGCCAGAATTTTAAAAAAATAAATACATAAAATAAAAAAATAATTTTTATATTCTGGCCAACGACACCCCCTGGAGCTATGTAGCTCTGCCACTGCTTGCGATGTGGCCCGATCAAATTCAAATTCGTGCAAGAAAATCCTATACTGAAAGTAAAACATTCCCTAATAATGACGATTTTACGTTGAAGGCTAGACATTTGATTAAGAATGAAAAAAAAGACTACTGTTAGATATATGGACCAGTTTTCAAATTGATCACCTTCTTCTCTCTTTGCTCATGTTTTTACGTTTTTTCCTCTTTAACTTTTCTTTTTTATTATTTCTTCTTTGTTATAAACAATATAAATAGGATCAGAATTGCCTGTTTCATCTGTATCTTATAAAAAGATAAAGAATCTTAAGAAACTAAGCATTTATCAATTGATATAAAAAAAAAAAAAATCCTTTCCTCTCTTTCTTAATGAAATGGATATATAGATGTTTCTGACTGCTGAATCCTTATCCTTCAATTCTGTTGATTCATTGTCTAACGTGCTTTGTCTTTCTTTCCTTTCATAAAGCCATGGAGATCAACCTCATAAATCCACCAACATCTTCATCCAAAGATGATGGTAGGGTTTGAGAAATTAATGCTTTACTGTTTTAATGTAGTACTTTGTATGAACCAGTAAATGTGGCTAACTCCCAACATTCTTTTTTCTTAAAGTATGTGTTTCCTGGACAACAATGAAAAAATAAACTTCTATCTCTCTCTCTCTTGGTTAATAAAGATATTTATTTAATTAAAGCTAAGTAGCATTACAATAGTCTTAAAAAGACTGTCTGTCACGATCCAAAATTTTACATGTCGTGAAGGCGCCTATCTCAATATTACGCAGCTGATAACCTCAATAAAACACTATAATCTTTTAAGTTTAAAAACATAATATTTAAATTAATAGAAAATCCCACAACTATTGATATAGATACACTCCCAAAATCCGGTGTCACTGAGTATATGAGCATTTAAATGGAAACACAGTCTGACTGATAAAAATATTGTCAGAAAATATCAAACAACACAAATAACTGAAAGGGAAGAGCCAAGGTCTGTTGAAGCCAAACAACTACCTCGATAGTCTCCAACAGATAAATCCCCAAATCTAGCAACCGCCGTATCCGGAAGTACTTGGATCTGCACACAAGGTGCAGCGTGTAGTGTGAGTACGACCAACTTAATAAGCATCGCAAATAAATAGGCAAGGTAAGAGGAGCTTAATTTGTTGAATTCACCGGTTAAATCAGTACAATTATATCCTTCTAAACAACATTACGACATGTAGGGGAAAGAAAACAAGTAAATAAGATATTGATCAAGAAAATACAAGTTTCACACATTGCACGGACAATTCACGTGCTCCACGGACTACTCACGTGCTAACAATAGAATCTGCACGAACAACTCACGTGCGACACAGACAACTCACGTTTCAATAACGTCAATATATGAATCTGCACAGACAACTCACGTGCTGCACGTACAACTCACGTGCTAAAGTATCAATACATGGATCCGCACGGACAACTCACGTGCTGCATGGACAACTCACGTGCCAAAGTATCAAATACTAGCATTAAACCAAGGGTACATGTGTAATGAATGAAATAAGACTCTCATGTCCCCGGACTGATATAAATGACATGCTAAAGTGTAGGCATGTGCAAGATCTGCTATAGTAATAAATACAGAAATTTCATCAATGAAAAGCATTTATCAAGTTTGTTCCGGGATTTAAACCTCTGAGTAACCACATCATGGTTTAATTAGATCACATAAATTGTTACACATGTTACATATCGAAGCTCGAAGCTTAACAATCATTACTGGGCTTATAGGAGTCTGGGCACAACCCCGGTGCCTGCACATGGGACCATACCCACACATGTGCACAACCAAAAGCACTTGGCTATCACAACAATTCAGGCAACGGGTGCCTTAATCGAGTTTAAATACGATACTTACCTTAAGCAACTCGAATTACTCCGCTAGCAAGCACTTGACTCGCGAATCGGCCTCCGAACGCCTCGAATCTAGTCACAATAATTCGATACAATCAACACAGTTTATTGGAATCAATTCCATATGAAAATACTAAGTTTTTCCAACAAAATCTGAAATTTAAACTCAAAAATCATCACTGGGGACCACGTCTCGGAACCCGAAAAAAGTTACAAAATATGAATGCCCATTCAACCACGAGTATGACCATACCAAATTTACCAAATTCCGACATCAACTCGACCTTGAAATACTCAAATCTTATTTTCAAATTCATAGTCCCCAATCCTTGAATTTCACCTCAAAAATACGTAATCTAGTCGAAATACTCAATAATAATTCAATATTATTGACTAATAATGATCACAAGAGGTCCGCTTCTGCGGCCTCACTTTTGCGGTCGACACTGCCGCTTCTGCGGAACCAGCTGCCCCCCCTTTGCTCCGCATCTTCGGCGCCTGGCTCGCACTTACGACACAACCCCAGGAAAAATCTGCTTTTGCGCCTTGCCGGCCACACATATGCAGCGCACCTACGATAGTTCCGCAGGTGCAATTGCACCAGAAGGCAAAAAATTCCAGCTTTGTTCTAAGTTCGATTTTGATCCGTTAACCATCCGAAACTCACACGAGGTTCTCGGGACCTCAACCAAATACACCAACAAGTACTAAAACATCATACAAACTTAGTCGAGGCCTCAAATCACATCAAACAACGCTAAAACCAGGAATCACATCACAATTCAAGCCTAATGAAAACTAACAAATTCCAATTTCTACATTCGATGCGGAAACCTATCAAATCAAGTCCGACTGACCTCAAAATTTGCATACAAGTCATAAATGACATAAAAGACCTATTCCAATTTGCAGAATCATATTTAGACCCCGATATCAAAAAGTCATCTCCCGGTCAAACTTTCAAACTTTCAATTTCCTATTTTTGCCATTTCAAGCCTAATTTAACTACGGACTTCCAAATAATTTTTCGGACACACTCCTAAGTCCAAAATCATCATACGGATCTATTGAAATCATCAAAACTCTATTCTGGGGTTGTTTACACATAATTCAACATCCGACCAACCTTTTCAATTTAAGTTTTCATCCTTGAGACTAAGTGTCTCAATTCATTCTGAAACCTCACCGGACCCGAACCAACTACCCCATCAAGTCAGTTAAAAAATGTAAAGCATAAAACGAGCAGTAAACGGGGGAACAAGGCTGTAATTACTCAAAAAAAATCGGTCGGGTCATTATATTCTCCCACTCTTAAACAAACGTTCGTTCTCAAACGGGTTTAGAATCATACTGGAGTCTCAAATAGGTGTGAATATTTGCTCTGTATATCCCGCCCAGTCTCCCAAGTAGCTTCTTTGACTGGCTAGTCTCTCCGCTGCAGTTTACTGAAGCTATGTACTTTGATCTCAACTTTCAAATCTGTCGGTCCAAAATGGCCACCGGCTCCATATCATAAGTCAAATTACCATTCAACTAAACCGTACTGAAATTCAAAACATGAGACGGATCTCCGACATACTTCCGGAGCATAGATACATGAAACACTAGATGAACATTCGATAGACTAGGCGGTAATGCAAGTTCATAAACCACCTCTCCAATCCTATTAAGTTCTCCAAAAGGCCCAATAAACCGAGGACTCAACTTGCCCTTCTTCCCGAACCTCATAACACCCTTCATAGGCGAAACTCGGAGTAGTACCTTTTCTCCTACCATGTAAGCAACATCGCAAACCTTCTGTTCGACATAACTCTTCTGTCTACACTGCACCGTGCGAACTCGTTCCTGAATCAATTTAACCTTTTCCAAAGCACCCTGAACTAAATTAGTACCTAATAACCTAGCCTCACCATAATCAAACCAACCCACCAGAGACCGACACCGTCTCCCATATAAAGCCTCATACGGAGAAATCTGAATGCTCGATTGGTAGCTGTTGGTATAGGCAAACTTTGCAAGCGGCAGAAACTGATCCCAAGAACCTTCGAAATCTATAACACAAGCACGTAGCATATCTTCCAATATCTGAATAGTGCGCTCGAACTGTCCGTCCGTCTGAGGGTGAAATGTTGTACTCAACTGAACATGTGTGCCTAATTCTCGATGCACTGCTCTCCAAAATTATGATGTAATCTGCATACCCCGATCTGAATTGATGGACATTGGCACACCGTGAAGGCGAACAATCTCACGGCTATAGATATCAGCCAACTCCTCCGAAGAATAAGTAGTATCGACTGGGAGTCCAACTATGAAGTCCATGGTAATACACTCCCACTTCCACTCTGGAATTTCAAGTCTCTGAAGTAATCCGACCGGTCTCTGATGTTCGTACTTCAATTGTTGACAATTTAAACACTGAGCTATAAACCGCACTATATCTTTCTTCATCTTTCTCCACCAATAGTGGTGTCTTAAGTCATGATACATCTTTGTGGCATCCAGATGAATGGAATACGGAGAACTGTGGGCCTCTCAAGAATAAACTCCCACATTCCATTTACATTTGGAACACAAATCCGACCCTGCATTCTCAACATGCCATCATCTCCAATAGTAACATCTTTGGCATCGCCGTGCTGAACAGTGTCCATCAGAACAAGCGAATGGGGATCATCATACTGTTTCTCTCTGATGCGGTCATATAAGGAAGACCGAGAAACCACACAAGCTAGAACCCGACTGGGCTCCGAAAAATCTAATCTCACAAGCTGGTTGGCCATGGCCTGAACGTCAACGCAAGAGGCCTTTCACCAACATGAATGAATGCAAGGCTACCCATATTCACCTCCTTTCTACTCAAGGCATCGACCACCACATTGGCTTTCCCCGGATGATACAGAATAGTAATATCATAGTCCTTTAGAAACTTTAACCATCTCCGCTGCCTCAAATTTAGATCCTTCTGTTGGAATAAGTGCTAAAGACTCTGATGATCCGTAAATACTTCACAAGACACACCGTAGAGATAGTGCCTCCAAATCTTTAATGTGTAAACAATGCTTTCCAATTCTAAATCATGAACATGGTAGTTCTTTTCAAGTGTCTTCAACTGGCGAAGCATAATCAATCACTCTACCCTTCTGCATTATGACACACCCAATACAGATCCGAGAAGCATCATAATACACTGTATAAGAGCATGAAGCTGAAGGTAAAACTAGAACTAGAAATGTGGTCAAGGCAGTCTTAAGCTTCTGAAAGCTCTCCTCACACTCATCCGACCACCTGAATGGAGCACCTTTCTGGGTCAGTTTGGTCATAGGCACTGCAATATACGAGAATCCCTCCACAAAGCGACAATAATACCCGACCAAGCCGAGAAAACTCCGAATCTCAGTAGCTGAGGATGGCCTGGGCCAACTCTAAATTGCCTATGTCTTCTTCGGATCTACCTGAATCCCCTCACTGGACACCACGTGCCCTAAGAATGCCACCGAACTAAGACAAAACTCACACTTGGCATAAAGTTTCTCCTCCCTCAACCTCTGTAATACAATATTCAAGTGTCGTTCATGCTCCTCCTGGCTACGTGAGTACACCAGGATATCATCAATAAATACTACGACAAATGAGTCAAGATATGGCTGGAGCATACTGTTCATCAAGTGCATGAACGATGTTGGGGCGTTGGTCAGACCAAAAGACATCACGAGAACTTCATAATGACCATATCGGGTCCTAAATGTCGTCTTTAAAATATCCCGAATCCCGAATCCCGAATCTTCAAATGGTGATACCTAGACCTCAAATCAATCTTAGAGAACACCCTCACTCCCTGAAGCTGGTAAAATAAATCATCAATACGTGGAAAAAGATACTTGTTCTTGATCATAACTTTGTTCAACTGCATGTAGTCGATGCACATACGGATAGTATCGTCTTTATTTTTCACAAATAGAATTGGTGCACCCCAAGGTGACACACTAGGCCTAATAAATCCTTATCAAGAAGTTCCTGAAGTTGCTCTTTCAATTCCTTCAACTCCGTCGGTGCCGTATGATATGGAGGAATAGAAATGGGCTGAGTACCGGCACCAAGTCGATACCAAAATCAATATTCCTATCGGGGGGCATACCCGACAGGTCTGCAGAAATACATCCGAAAAGTCACCGGTACAAAATCAATAGTAGGAGTGTCTTCATCAACATCTCTCACAAAGGCCAAATATGACAAACACCCTTTCCCAACCATCTGTTGGGCCTTCAAATGAGAAATTACCCTGCTGGAAACATATTCTAGAGAACCTCTCTACTCGACCCTCGGCAACCCCTGTATCGCCAACGTCACGGTTTTTGCGTGAAAATCTAGAATAGCATGACGTGGAGACAACTAATCCATACCCAATATTACATCAAAATCAACCATAATGAGCAATAAGAGGTCAAATCTAGTTTCCATGCCCCCAATAGTCCCTACAGACGACCAATATGCACGGTCCACAACAATAGTATCGCTCACCAACATAGATACATGAACATGTGAAACTAAGGACTCACGGGCCATAGCGAGATAACGAGCAAAATAGGATGATACATATGAATTGGAACCAAGGTCAAATAATATGGAAGATTATATGTGGCATGCGAAGACAATGACTATGATCAATGCATCTGAAGCAACGACATCTGGCCTGGCAGGAACAACATAAAATCGGGCCTGACCTCCACCTGATCAGCCTGCCCCTCTTGGGCGACCCCTAGCTGCCTGAACCCCTCCCCGAGTTGACTGGGTGGGTGGTGGAACTGCTAGTGCTGGTACCATCGGTCGAGAACTCTGCTGTGGAGTCCCACTCAATGATCTAGGGCAATCTCTCTTAATATGACCCAAGTCCCTGCACTCGAAACAACCCCTCCTCTGACAGAGCTGCTGGTCCTGATAACCCGAGGCACTACCTGTAGAAACCTGAGAAAACGAGGCATGGTGAAAACTCTGTGCTAGTAGTGCATTGAATGAGGACTGACCTGAGTGAGCACTGTAAGAACTGTGGCTATCTGTTTCACTACACTGGGGCAAATGATCTATATGAGCGGGCCTATAAGGACGACCCCTATTGTGATAGGTTTATCCCCCAGAAAGAACACCGTTGGAATTACCCTGAACACGAGACCTCTTGAACTCCCTATCCTCACACTCCTGAAATGGACCATCTCTAGCTGCCGTGCACTATCAACCACCTCGTCAAATTTAGCACCTACTACATTCCCCAGAGTCATAACAAAACAGAATTGCTGGTTGAGGCCATTAATGAACATTCTGATCTTCTCCCTCTCAGTGGGAACCAACCAAACTGCATGACAAGACAATTTTGAAAACCGCATCTCATACTGGGTCACGCATAGGTCCTCTTGACGTAAATGCTCAAACTGCCTACGCAATTGCTCTCTGCGGGTCTGTGGTACAAACTTCTCCAGGAATAATACGGAGAACTCATGCCATGAAAGTGGTGCTGAACCAACTGCTCTGCTCCTCTCATAAGTCTCCCACCATATGAAGGCTGCCCCAGTCAGCTGAAAAGTAGTAATTGAGACTCCACTAGTTTCCAGAATACCTGTTGTACGAAGAATCCGCTGGCATCTATCCAAGAAATCGTGGGAATCGTCTGACTCAGTTCGACTGAATGATGGAGGAAGGAGTCTCCCGAATCTCTCTAGTCTCTTCTGCTCCTCGTCATTAATAATAGGACCCACCTGCCCTGAGCAGCAGCAACCGGTTGAACTAGTAGTGCCCCCGGTATTTGAAGTCCCTGCATTACTTGCTCTGGAGTACGACCTATAGGGATATGAGTAACTCCCTCGGCCTGAGAAATGACTGGATAGGCCTGAGCCGAAACCACCTGATCAAGGCTAGTGCAAACAATCAATATTTGGGCCAAAGCCTCCTGAAGGCTAAATCACAATAGGCATAGTTGGTTCCTGAGTTGGTCCTGCCAACTCAACTATATCTGGAACCTGCTCCTGAGCTGGAGCAACTGGTGGTTCTACAAGTGCAGCTCTAACTGTTGTGCTAGCTACACCTCGACCTCTACCACAACCCCGACCTCTACCACAGTCCCGGCCTCTCGTGGCCCTAGCTGGTGGTACTGGTGGCTGACCGCCCTATCTGGTAGTACGTGTCCCCACCATCTATGAGATAATAGAATAACATAAATTTAGTTTCCGGAATCAACAAATTCGCGCGATAGAATACAAGAAAGGGACATTTTCCTAAGGATTCAGCAGCCTCTCGAAGATAAGTATAGACGTCTCTGTACCGATCCGCAAGACTCTACTAAACCAGCTCATGACTCGTGAGACCTATGTAACCTAGGCTCTAATACCAACTTCTCACGACCCAAAATTTCACATGTCGTGAAGGCGCCTATCTCAATATTATGCAAGCTGATAACCTCAATAAAACACTATAATCTTTTAAGTTTGAAAATATAATATTTAAATTAATAGAAAATCCCACAAATACTGATATGGATACACTCCCAAAATCTGGTGTCACTGAGTACATAAGCATCTAAATGACAATACAGTCTGACTGATAAAAATAATGTCTTAAAATATAGAACAACACAAATAACTGAAAGGGAAGAGAGCCAATGTGTACAGACGCCAAACATCTACCTCGATAGTCTCCAACAGATAAATCCCCAAATCTAGCAACCGCCGTATCTGAAAGTACATGGATCTGCACACAAGGTGCAGGGTGTAGTGTGAGTACAACCAACTCAATAAATATCGAAAATAAATAGGGCAAGGTAAGAGGAGCTTAATTTGTTGAATTCACCGGTTAAATCAGTACAACTATATCCTACTCAACAATATTATGACATGTAGGGGAAAAAAATAAGTAAATCAGATAATGATCAAGAAAATACAAGTTTCACACATTGCACGGAAAAATCACGTGTTGCACGGACAACTAACGTGTTGCACAGACTACTCACGTGCTAATAATAAAATTTGCACGGACAACTCACGTGCGACACAGACAAATCATGTGTCAATGATATCAATGTATGGATCCGCACGGACAACTTACGTGATACATGGACAACTCACGTACTAAAGTATCAATATATGGATCCGCACGAATAAATCACTTGCCAAAGTATCATACATTAGAAATAAAGCAAGGGTACAAGTATATAATGAATGAAATAAGATTCTCATGTCCTTGGACTGGTATAAATGACATGCTAAAGTGTAGGCATGTGCAAGGTGTGCCATAGTAATAAATCCGAAAATTTCATCAATGAAAAGCATTTATCAAGTTTGTTTCGGGATTTAAACCTCTGAGTAACCACATCATGGTTTAATTAGATCACATAAATTTGTTACCACATGTTAGATATCGAACTCGAAGCTTAACAGTCATTTCTGGGCTTATAGGAGTCTGAGCACAACCTAGACATAAGTACACAACCCTAATTCCTGCACATGGGACCATCCCTACACATGTGTGCACCCAAAGGCACTTTGCTATCACAACAATTCATTCAACTGGTGCCTCAACCAAGTTTAAATACGATACTTAACTCTAGCAACTCGAATTACTCCGCTAGCAAGCCCTTGCCTCGCGAATCGCCTTCCCAATGCCTCGAATCTAGTCACAGTAATTCAATACACTCAACACAATTTATAGGAATCAATTCCATATGAAAATACTAAATTTTTCCAACAAAATCAGAATTTAACTCAAAAATCATAAGTGGGGCCCACGTCTCGGAACCCGACTAAGTTACAAAATATGAATGCCCATTCAATCTCGAGTTCAACCATACCAAATTTATAAAATTCCGACATCAACTCGATCTTCAAATCCTCAAATATTATTTTCAAATCCCTAGGCCCATATCCTCGAATTTCACCTCAAAAACACGTAATCTAGTCGAAATACTCGATGATAATTCAATATTATTGACTAACAATGATCACAAGTGACTTACCTCAAGTTCTCTCGTGAATTCTCTCTGAAAAATTGCCTCAACCCGTGTTTGAAATGCCCAAAAATGAGAAAATCTCGGACCCCTATGTTTTTGTAGTCTGATCAGCATTTTCGCTTCTGCGGAGTATTTAACCACATATGTAGTCTCGCAGATGCAAGGTATTCCCCTCTTCTGCGGCTTATTTTGCTTCTGCAAACAAGAGGTCCGCTTCTGCGGCCTCGCTTTTGCGATCGGCACTTTCGCTTCTGCGGAACCAACTGCCTCCCTTCACTCCGCATCTGCGGCGCCCGGCTCGCACCTGCGGGCTCGCAGATGCAGAAAGCTTCACGCTCCTGCGATGCATCCCCAAACCAAGCCCCAAACCCGCTTGCGCGCTTACCAATCGCACCTGCGGCAACACACCTGCGAGAATAGTTCCGCAGGTGCGATTGCAGTAGAAGGCAGAAAATTCCAGCTTTGTTCTGAGTCCGATTTCGATCCGTTAACCATCCGAAACTCACCCGAGGTCCCGGGACCTCAACCAAATGCACCAACGAGTCCTAAAACATCATACAAACTTAGTCGAGGCTTCAAATCACATCAAACAATGCTAAAATCACGAATCACACCCCAATTCAAGCCTAATGAAAACTTACAAATTCCAACTTCTACATTCGATGCCGAAACCTATCAAATCAAGTCCGATTGACCTCAAATTTTGCACACAAATTATAAATGACATAACATAATAGACATATTCCATTTTGCAGAATCGGATTTCGACCCTGATATCAAAAAGTTAACTCCCGGTCAAACTTCCAAACTTTCAATTTCCTATTTTCTCCATTTCAAGCCTAATTTAACTACGGACTTTCAAATAATTTTCCGGGCACACTCCTAAGTCCAAATCACCATACGGAGCTATTGGAGTAATCAAAACTCTATTCTGTCGCCGTTTACACATAAGTCAATATCCGATCAACCTTTTCAACATAAGTTTAATCCTTGAGACTAAGTGTCTCAATTCTTTCTGAAACCTCACCGGACCCGAACCAACTTCGCATAACAAGTGTAAAACATAAAATAAGCAGTAAACGGGGGAACGAGGCTGTAATTACTCAAAACGACCGATCGGATCGTTACAATGTCTCATAGGGATCAGATCCATGAGTAGTAGGCGATAAAGCATTACAAAAGAGCAAAGATAACTTTTACTTCGCGCTAGGAACTATTTAAATCTGGCATCCGCAAAAGTAAAAATATATAACATAGAGACATGCATACAGTGGCGGAGCCAGAATTTTCGTTAAGGGGTGTCAAAATATATAAAAGAAAACATACCAGGAAATTAAGGGGAGTCAATACATTATATATATACATATAATTTATTTTTTACCTATATATATAGTATATTTTTCCGGCAAAGAGGTATCATTTGATACCCCTTCCTATAAGGTGGCTCCGCCACTGAATGTGTGTATATATAAGGTGGCTCCACCACTGTTTTGAGGAATGTGTGTGTGTGTGTGTGTATATATATATATTTCAGTAATTATTTGGAGAGCGAATAAACAATAATATTTTTCCATTACAAAACATTAAGGAGCCCAAAACTAGCCAAATTATTACACAAGCTTTTCGTAATAGTGTCCTTTTCTTGCGAAAAGGGAACTAAATTGAAACAGATTGAGAAAATGACACTATATAGCCGCTCTCAAAATAATTGTAAAAAATATATATTTTTTGTATATATATATACACACACACAGAGACACATTTTGTATGTTATATATACAAGTTTTATACACTTTTTCGGCTACTGAACGTAAATAATAGCCGAAATATATATATATATATATATATATATATATATTCATTTTGTATGTTATATATTCAAGTTTTATACACTTTTTTAGCTACCGAAAGTATCTAGTTTTTGGCGCGGGCTAAAAGTGAAAAAATTCCAAACGGATTTCGTTAAGAATTTAATACAATCTAACTGAATTACTTGGAAATATCAATAAATAAATGCATTAATATTCCAACAATATATTTTATTGGAAAAAAAATCAGAAATAGCCAGTTTTACAACTGGTAATTGAAAAATAGCCACAATTTTAAAAGTAATCTAAATTTAGTCTTTTTTTTTTTAATGTAAAGATAATATATGAAAAAGAACACCATTAAAAATCCGGAAAAATTCAAGCATAATATGCTGGAATTCGAACTTTTTACATATGAGATTCCAACACAATATGCTGGAAGTTTATATGCGGGAACTCCATAATCCAGCATATTATGCTAGAACTTTCCGTGTTTCAACTAGGGTAGATTTTTTCTCCGCATAAAATAGTGACTATTTTTCAATAATTTTGCAAGCGCTAGTTATTTTTTAACTATCAGTCCGAAAACTGATTGGCCCATGCTATTTTCACTATTTTATTTCCTTCTCACTAATTATCCATTGTCCTTCTTGCCTTATTAGTCCTTTAACTACAAGAACAGAAAACACAAACAGAAAAGTTTCATCATTGAGGAAATTGTGACTTATATCCTAATTGAAAATTCAAACAAAAAAAAATCTGCCAAAGCTAGGATGACAACTCTCAAAGAAAATTTAGTACAAAGTAGCAACATGAACCACAAAAAGTATGAGAATAAGTCTCAAGGTTACAAGCCAAAAATCCTAACCTTAAAAGGAAAAAGGCTCTTGTTTTGTTTGTGGAACACCAGGTCATCATGCCTCATAGTACAAGTACAAAGCAGAAAATGATAAAGGAAAAATTAATACTCCTAAGACTAACTTAGCCGAAGGAGGTAATATTATTGTAGCTGTCATTTCTCAAATAAATATTGTAGCACATGCAAAAGAATGAGTGATAAATAACTAAGTTATTACACAAACTTTCCGTTTTAGTCTTCTTTTCTTGCGAAAAGGGAATTAAATTAAAACGAATTCAATACAAACAAACTGAATTAATTGGAAATATCAATAGATAACCCTCCGTTCACTTATCGTTGTCCACCATATTAAAAATATATTTTCACTTTTACTTGTTCACTATATTAAACCTTTATTATTGACTATTTATTCCCCAAATCATTTCTCAAAACTTTTGAAAATGCTATCATTATTATTGGTAAGATTGTAAATTACAGTATTTATTATTTTTTAGAAGGCGTGAAAAATCCAAAGTGTACAACTAAAAGTGAACGGAGGGAATATTAATGAGTACTCCAGCGATAGATTTTATTTCTTTCTCACTAATTATCCATATTCCTTGCCTTATTATTATTATTATTATTATTATTATTATTATTATTATTATTATTATTATTATTATTATTATTATTATTATTATTATTATTATTATTATTATTTGGTTTCTCACCCGGTGTCCGATACCCGCATTGGAGTCCGACTATATTCGGATTCACGCCGCGTTAGGCCCCATTCGGAAGGAAACGCTCCCTACCAAAGATTTTTTCATACCCAGGGCTCGAATCCGAGACCTCTGATTAAGGGAAGGCTTGAGAAGGTGGACAATCCTTCAGTGAAGACCTAACGAGAGGCTGAATTCAAACACACCCAAAATCCGCGCAAGCCATTACTTAACAACATTACTTATATAGTTATAGTAAATCCCTTCTCATTCTCAAGCTAGTACCAAAAAGCCTATTCCGAAAGCCGTCTTTCAATGCCTGTGCCCCAAAAGAGGGCTAGGTTCAAGGTCCTTCTTCTCTATGATCCCAAAACTTTACATAATACGTATCATTACATTCTCGTCTCAATTTTTTTTGAAATTTCTAAACAACTATCGTTTGTGAATGTAGGTTGTGTCGGGGATATACTGTGGCTAGTCTAATCGATTGAGGAGGACAGCCAATGACCGAGCTTGAGGTGGAATCGGAGATTCCGGTGCGCTAACAGCTCCAATAGCAACGGTGGTAATGCCCTTACTCTAGGCAAATGGTCAACTCTGGTGGAAGCAAAACGACTTTTATATAGAAGCGGGCAGTCCCCATTTAAAAGGATTCTATTTTTGGTCCTATAAAAAGCGGAATTTGTGCTTGTGGAAATTATTGAGTAATCGGAGATGAAATGCTTATTTGGTTGGGAAGAATAGGACTTCTGACTCCAAGCCTACCCTACCCGAAAAAAGTCAAGTTTTGAATTTTATGAGCCCTTCGATTGTATCCCATAATAAAATCTCTCTGATAAACATCTTGTCGATGATTCAATTTTAACATATTATTTATAATCTTCGTGTNACGCAGTGGAAGGGAAGGAGCCTAAATCGACCCCCTTCTTTTTTTCTTTGAAAAAAAGCAGTAAGGAGTAAGGAGATTAAACTCTCGGATGAGACTATTTGCCTTTTCTATTGATTCCTGCGGATTGGATCAAAAACAATTCTTGAATGAGGCCAGGTGATATAACACAAGGTCTTCCAAAAGTAGAGCAGGTGTTAGAAGTGCGTTCGATTGATTCAATATCCATGAATCTAGAAAAGAGGATTTTCTTCAAAAACTTAAGCTACTTAGACTGATGCTGGCAATCTCGAAGGGAGATATCTGGACCTGAGATGACTTGCAGAATAAATTCTTTCTAGGTTTGTCTCGTGTCTCCGAAATAAACGGTCCATTTATTGATGGGCGAACGACGGGGATTGAACCCTCCATGGATTCACCTATATAAGCCGGTCCTTGCCTTACTAGTCCTTTAATTAAGGGACTTAACCATTAGTATCAAATCCCCGAGTAGGAGCTTGGTGCTAATGCTTCTAAGTTTGCTGCATGTTTTTAGTGTAGAGGAAACTGTAGCTAGCTTGAATTCTTAAAATGGCTTGATTTAGATTTAGTTTCGAAAGTTGTGTTTTCAACATGAATTTATTGGAGGATTTGAATTTTTTTTTTTTTTTTTTTTACTTTTTTATTTTTCACTCGATGTTTGATACTCGCATTAAAGTCGACTAAGTCCGGATTTAGTCCAGAAAGTCCCACATTGGAAATAAAGGGTTTCCTAAGAAAGGCGACTCATTATCCGAAGCTCGAATCTGAGACTTCTCCTTTGATTAAGGATAAAGAGTATTTATCGCCCCGTCACAATTCTTATTGTTCAGATTGGAAGATGTCAATAGTTCCTTTTTTACTCTTCTTGCAAATCTTACAGGGTTGAAACACTGATCTTGTCAGTTACTGTTTTTTAAGGAAAGAAATATTTATTGATCTTCTTTTACTTTTATGTTTTTCTTCCAATAGTGCAAAAAAGCTAAAAAGAAGATATTATTTGACTCCTATAATGCTACAAAGTCGATACACAAAATCTGCACATTTTGTGCACATAATTCAAAAGTCAAAATGATAATTCACCTCAATTTGAATTACATACATTGCAACACACCAGACAATCTATTTGTGTTGATGACATAATTAAGTAAATAAAAGTGTATTTCTTCTAACAGCTTAAACTTTTAGAAACAATTAATGAAACATCAACTTTTAACATGTTACACACTTCAACATGGTAGCATAGCAGGCAAAGGTCTCGGGTTTCGAGTTTCACCGCCCCCCAATATCAAAAAGAATTTTCACATGTTTGGCTCATGAAAAAGAGTCAAGTCCGCACGTGAGGAAACATGTTGGAGAAATAATTAAATAAATAAAAGTATGTTCTCTCTAACAACTTAAGCTTTTAGATGAGATGGTCTAACCTTTTAACATATTGGAACAAGACAACATCTTAAGGGAGGCTAATCAGGGGCGACGCTACGTAAGGGTGGTCAATTGACCACTCTTAAGGGTGATTAACTTAACTAATCACTCTTCGTCGAAAAATTACATTGTGTATAAAAGTAAAATATTAGATTTTAGATGTATATAACATATATTGAACACCCTGCTGGGAAGTTTTTAGACTGTGGACATTTGTAATGTTAAAATTTGCATGATATAATGCAAGTGGTGGCTGGCTGAATAGTCAGCCTTCTTGTAAAAGTATTTGAATTATGAGAATTGTAGATTACTGATTTTGAAGGAAAGAAACATTTATTGATCTTCTTTTACTTTTATGCTTTTCTTCCAACAGTAAAAAAAATCTAAAAAGAAGAGCAGTAAATATTATTCCTATTGTATTCAAAGAGAAATATGCTCTTTTATTAGATACAAAGTACTACACTATTTAACTCCTTTAATGCTACAAAGTCTATACACACAATCTGCACATCTTGTGCACATAATCTGCACAATTCAAAAGTCAAAATGATACTTCACCTCAATTTGAATTACATACATTGCAAAATGACAGTCTATTGTGTTAGAGATATAATTAAGTAAATAAAATTGTCTCTTTTCTAAAAGTTTAAACTTTTAGATGAGATGGTCACACACTTCAACATGGTAGCAGAGCAGGCAGAGGTCTCGGGTTCGATACCACCATCACCCAATATCAAAATAATTTATCAAAAAGAATCGAGCCTGCAAGTGAGAGATCGTATTGGAGACATAGTTAAGTAAATAAAAGTGTATTTTCTGTAACAACTTAAGCTTTTAGATTAGATTAGAACAAGAAAACATCTCAAGGGAGGCTAATAATATGAAAAAAGCCAATTATGTTATAAAGCAATAAAAGAAGAAGAACAATATTGCAGAGAAAGAGAAAGAAAATTCTTATTGAATTTTGGGATGAGTTACAATGAAATAAGACCCCTCTATTTATGGGAAAGAGTGACTTAGCCACCAAGTAAAATCTCTCTAAAATATAAATCTTCACCTTAAATAAAACTCTATTTGTAACACTCCCCCTTGAATGTCTGTTCAACAGATAATGTGCCTCGTTAAAACCTTAACTAAAATAAAATCCAGTGGGAAAAAAATTCTAGAAAAGGAAAAAGAGTACACATATCTAACAATACGCCTTTTGGTTGCCTCGTTAAAAATCTTGCAAGGAAAATCCAGTGGGACAAAACCTTGTAAGGGGAAAAGAGTGCAACGCGCATTAACTTCCCCTGATGAGACCATCAATTCACATCATTGAGCCTTCGCATCCCGATCTTGCACACTAGCTTCTTGAAGGTTGACGTCGGTAGAGATTTTGTGAACAAATCAGCCATATTATCACTTGAGCGAATCTGTTGCACATTGATATCGCCATTCTTTTGAAGATCATGTGTGAAAATAACTTTGGTGAAATATGCTTTATCCTATCTCCTTTTATGAATCCTCCCTTCAATTGGGCTATGCATGCTGCATTGTCTTCATACAAAATCATGGGTAGTTTGTCACACTTTAAACAACATTTGTCTCTAATAAGATGTATTATAGACTTCAACCACACACATTCTCGACTTGCTTCATGAATAGCAATTATCTCAGCATGATTAGATGAAGTAGCCACAATTGATTGCTTAGTCGATCACTAAGAAATGATAGTGCCTCCACAAGTAAACACATAACCTTTTAGAGATCGAGCCTTATGTGGATCAGACAAATACCCAGCATCGGCATAACCAACAAGATCGGGACTGCAATTATTGTCATAAAATAATCCCATATCGGTAGTCCCCTTTAGATACTGCAATATGTGTTTGATTTTATTCCAATGTCTCATTACAGGAGCAAAGCTATATATGTAGATTGATGAAAAAATCCCGTTTGCCATATGTTCGATTTGCAAACCGAGATATAATTTTGTCTTTCCGAGATATTTCATCTCGAATTCTTTCTTTAAATAATGAATTACCTTTTGGAGTTCTATAGGAGTTCCAATAAGGTTTATGTCATCAACATATACGGCAAATACAAAAAATTTCGATATTGTTTTCTTTATAAAAATACATGGACAAATGGCATCATTTATATAACCTTCCTTTAATAAATATTCACTAAGACAATTATTTCACATACATCCTGATTGCTTTAGACCATACAAAGATCTTTGCAATTTGATTGAAAATATTTTTCGGGACTTTGAATTATGTGCGAGCATTTTAAATCCCTCAGGAATTTTCATGTATATCTCATGATCAAGTGAGCCGTAAAGGTAGGCGGTAACCACATCTATTAAATGCATGTCAAGTTTTTCATGGACAACAAAACTAATGATATAAGAGAACGTTATAGCGTCCATAACGGGTGAGTATGTCTCTTCATAATCGACACCAGGCCTTTGTGAAAATTCTTGTGCAATAAGGCGTGCCTTATATCTTTGTACCTCATTTTTGTCATTCCTTTTACGTACAAAGACCCATTTATAGCCAACAGGCTTAACACCATTGGGTGTTTGGACTACAGGCCCAAAAACTTCACGTTTCGCAAGTGAATTCAACTCTGATTGGATTGCTTCTTTCCATTTTGGCCAATCACGTCTTTGTTGACATTCTCCAACAGATTGAGGTTCAAGATCCTCACTATCTTGCATAATTCTAGATGCAACATTATATGCAAATAAATAATCCACCACTATGTCTAATCGATTCAAATTTGTCTCAATATCGATTGGATTTATTGGTAGTTCCTTATTTTCTTGGGTCTCGGGCTCAGTGGTTTCCTCATTAATCTCAGAATTTGTTAAATCGTGGATTTATTCATGAAACTCTTTCGTAGTGTCATCTTGATCATTTGTTTTCTTTTTTCTAGGATTTATATACTTAGAACCCAATGGTCTGCCACATTTTAGACGTGCTTTTGACTCATTAGCTATGACACTAGAAGATTGCCCAATAGGGACATCAATACGGATTGAAACATTCTCTGCATGGATATGTGATTTTGTTATCCTTTTCAGATCCGTAAATGTGTCTGGCATTTAATTTGCTATTCTCTGAAACCGATAATCTTTTGCACCTCTTTTTCACAAATAGAGGCACGTGGATCAAGATGAGATAATGATGAATTTTTCCACAAAATTTCTCGTTTGGTTTCACCAATTTCTCCCTTTAATTTTGGAAAAAGTGTCTCATCGAATCGACAATCTGCAAATCGAGCAGTGAATAAATCCCCCGTTAATGTTTCAAGATAGCGAATAATGGAGGGCAATTCAAACCCAACATATATTCCTAACTTTCTTTGGGGACCCATTTTGGTGCGATATGGCGGGGCTACATGCACATATACTGCGCATCAAAAATTCTTAAATGGTATATATTAGGTTCATGACCCAAAACTAATTGAAATGGGAAATATTTATGATAATTTGTCGGTCTGAGACGAACTAGCATTGCTGCATGCAAAATGGCGTGACTCCAAACAGAAGTGAGCAGCCTCGTTTTCATGAGTAACGGTCTTGCTATCAATTGCAGACGTTTAATTAAAGACTCTACAAGGCCATTTTGAGTGTGAACATGAGCTATAGGATGTTCCACTTTTATCCCGATTGATAAGCAATAATCATTAAATTCTTGGGATAAAAACTCAGCAGCATTATCAAGTCTAATAGACTTAATTGGATTATCGAAAAATTGTGCCCGTAATCGGATTATTTGTGCCATTAGTTTTACAAATGCGAGGTTGCGAGATGACAATAGGCACACATGAGACATCTAGAAGATGCATCTATTAAGACCATAAAATACCTAAATGACCCACTAGGTGGTTGAATAGGTCCACAAATGTCCCGTTGTATACGTTCTAAAAACGCAGAGGACTCAATCCCAACCTTTGTTGGTGATGATCTTATAATTAGCTTGCATTGATAACAAGAAGTGCAAGAAAAATTCATTATTTAAAAATCTTTAAATTCTTTAATGGATGCTCATTTGAGTTTTCTATAATTCGTCTCATCATAATTGATCCAAGGTGTCCCAATCGATCATGCAAAAATACAAAGTATTGGACTCGGTAACCTTTTGATTTACGGTAGAATGTGCCTCAATTGCACTAATTCTTGTCCAATACATGCCACAAGATAAAGATGGGAACTTCACAATAACCCTCTTTTGGCAAGAGACATTCTTGGTAATGATGAGATATTCAAGATTATTCTCATCTATTGTCTCAATATGATATCCATTTCGGCGGATATCTTTAAAACTCAACAAGTTCCTCTTAGACTTTGAGGAGAACATTGCATTCTCTATAATAAGTATTGTTCCCTTAGGCATAGTTACAATAGCTCTTCCAGAGCTTTCAATTAAATTACTACTACCAGAAATTGTAGTAACATCTGTCTTACACATACTTAAATGAGAGAAATATTCCTTCTCTTTGAATATTGTATGTGTTGTACATGAATCAATTAAACAAATATTTTTACAATTAAACTTTGATCCAAGTTTGCATTGTGAGATATCATATTTGCTTCCTATATAATCAATGCAATTAGTGTATTCCAAAGTTATAATGTAAAGGATATTGATATAAGAAAATCAATTTTTATAGTTGAACAATTATTTGTCTTAAATTTAAAGTAACATCATGATGCTTCCCTTGTAAAGTTTAACTTACACTAATTGCCCAAAACACAAGTTAAATCACAAAGAATAACCTGTACACATAAACTGTTTGTTGGGGTTGGGAATAGAAGTGAAACAAGAAAGAAAATCTAATTTCTCAAAATAAACTAATTAAGAAGACAACCAATTCCTCACAGGAAGTCACGTAGTAGTCAAGAAGGCAATCTTAAGTCAGTAGTCGAACTCACAAACTAATGATGGTCCCAATTCCCTAACTGATCTGTAACTACTGAAGGCGAAAGAGCCAGTGTTAATCACCCCCAAAGAAATCAAGGTCACGGTAGAGTCTCGTGTTGATAACGCGTTATAAAACAATAAAAGAAGAAGAAAAATATTGCAGAGAAAGAGATAGGAAATTCTTATTGAATTTTGGGATGAATTACAATAGAATAGGACCCCTCTATTTATAGGGAAAAAATGACTTAGCCACCAAGTAAAATCCCTAAAATCTCTCTAAAATATAGACATTCACCTTAAATAAAACTCTATTTATAACAAATTGAGGTTTATATGACCAGACAATTACAGAGAAAAGGAAAAGAATAAGAAGAAAATGGAAAGACAACAAATTAAAGCAATTAATAGTGGTGATAAATTTATGGAATTTTTATATTTCTATGCCATATAGGAAATTATATTACCCTCAATGTTTAAGGTTTGATATAATTACATTTAGTATACCTAATTACCAATTATATACCATTAGTAGTTTTTAAGGGTATTAATTACACTCCTAATTTAATGGTACCGTATATTCCTTATAATCCTCTCCCCCACGTTTATCTCTCTAATTCCCACACCTTCACTCACGTTTCCCTCCCACACCTACGATTTCTCAAATTCCCATTATTTCTTCCATAGCTAAGGCACTGTCGGCACCTCTGCAATCTTGTCCCAATATTTTTGTGCCCGGGGAAGATGAGCACAAGTTTGGTCGATTTGATGGTTATGATTTCGGTTTCCTTCACATTAAGGTTTATCTCCCAGAGTTTGATTCTCAATATGTTCTGAGCTCGAACAGATCTTTTTATATTTTTCTTTTGATGCTTCAGTTATTGGCAAAAGTCAATTTTCTTGTAACAGTTCATGGGGGAATTTTGCTTAGGAAGATCTATCCCTTCAACATGTTTTTTTGGATCCCATATTTTGCATAGCAGTTTCGTAAGGAGTAACAAGAGCATATACGAGAATCACAGAATTGTAGCATAATTGGGATTTTCGACATAATTACGTTTTTTACAGAAGATTTGTAGAAGTTTTAATCGTTTTTGATTTGTGAAAACAGAAAACAAAACATCTACAATCAGAATACAAATAATCTACAATTTATCTACAAACTGGGTACATTGAATTTTAATATCCCAATTCCCATTCAATTGTAGCATAATCTGGATTTTTCACATAATTGCGTTTTTTGCAGAAGATTTGTAGAAGTTTTAGTCGTTTTTGATTTGTGAAAACAGAAAATAAATCATCTACAATCAGAATACAAATAATCTACAATTTATCTACAAACTGGGTACATTGAATTTTAATATTCCCAATTTCCATTCAATTGTAGCATAATTAGAATTTTCGACATAATTGCGTTTTTTGCAGAAGATTTGTAGAAGTTTTAGTTGTTTTTGATTTGTGAAAACAGAAAATAAAGCATCTACAATCAGAATACAAATAATCTATAATTTATCTACAAAATATCTACAATCTGGGTACATTGAATTTTAATATCCCAATTCCCATTCAATTGTAGCATAATTGAAATTTTCGACATAATTGCGTTTTTGCAGAAGATTTATAGAAGTTTTAGTCGTTTTTTATTTGTGAAAACAGAAAAAAAAGCATCTACAATCATAATACAAATAATCTACAATCTATCTACAAAATATCTACAAATTGGGTACATATTTGGACTCGACATGCTTCCCCTGAAATGTATGTTTCACATTTTAGATACATATTTTTGTCCAAAACAGTAAATCATCCACCTTTTTCTTACTTACACGCATCTGCAATATTGTTACGTTAGACGTAAGTGTTGCCAGCCTAGAACAACTTGTATATTTTTAATTCTTTCAGTTGAGTTCCAAGTAATTAAATATTTTAAAAAGATGAGACCGAATCCATTAAAACCAGATAATTAATTAAGGAATTCTCAATATTAGCGCCCCTAAATAAGGAAGCCTACAACTACAATGATTTCTTATTTAATAAAATATCTGAAAGAATCTTTAATTCCCCAGTATTAGCGCGCCTAAATAAGGAAGCCTACATCTACAATGATTCCTTATTTAATGAATTGTCTATTTTTTATAGAAATACTATTAGCATGGCGGATAATATGCAAACTATGAACATATTTAATAATATAGTTTCCTATATGGTATAAGAACGAAAATTTCCCTAAATTTATTCATCTGATACGTTTTATTATCAAAATCAAGGCACAAAATCTCAGTAGTTTGGGCTATCTAGCAATGGTACATTAGTAAATCTTAACAAAGATACAAAAAGGAGAGATTGACGTATCGATGTCTTTAAATAAAAAAAGGAATGGATATTACATATGTTAATTCTGGTAGAGGTGTTTATCGGGCGGATATTTACGTTAATGGTTTGGCTTATCGGTTATCGTTTATAAATATAGTGTTGTCGAAACTGTGTTAAAACAGAAATTAGAAAACTGTTAGAAGAAACAGAAAATCTGTATATGAAAAGAAATATTCCGAGTTCACAATTTCCTTTTGCATCCTTAAGGATCTTTAACCCCCTCACAAATTGCCAAGGTAATGGATTAAATCCTCCCAGGATGAAACGAAATAAACCTTCCTGCAACAGTGGCAATACAAATTGCAGGATACCAACGGACTTAAAGAACAGAGCAAAATCACACTTACGAATTTGAGAGAGAGACTGCGAAGTAGAATGCAGTACTTTTCAGAAGGAAATTCTGGATTTCTTTTTGGTGAGTGAAAAGGAAGTCATGCCTCGAAACTTATAGGCAATGTGATGTCTGTTCAGGAAGAGGTGTATGTTCATAAGGGAAAGGCAACGTTTGGATTATACGTTTCAGTTAATTCCGTTAATGAACTGACTGGCACTTAATTAATTCTTAAGAAATTAATTAAATAACTTTTTTCCAAAAATAATCTTATCGATCGATTTCCAAATGCAAATCCAAAGCCGAATCCGAAGCCGAGCCGAGCGACGACGACGGCACGAGGGTTCATTCTTTTCAACTCCTTTTAAGAGCTCTAAGAAGTGATTCTATATTTATGCACACAAGTGTTGTTGTCTTTCACCAATGTGGTACAAAGTTCATGACAAAGTTCACTTGATTCAAATTTTTATTTTCCTCCATTTTATTTCCCACCATTTTCCAATTCACACTCCTTGTTTTTAAAGCCCAATGACTTTAAAGTCCAATCCACCACATGAATAGGAATGGCTGTAACAAGAATGATCATAGATGAACGTTGTGTGATTTGCAAGTAAGGATTAATTGCATCTGGATAAGTAGGTTTCCTTTTAAACTTTCCGTAGTGAACATACGTCGGATATACTCGGTCAATCGGTAGATTTGATATCTTTGAACCGTTGAACTTTAGTGTATACCTAGACAACCATATGTCACACAACCAACCCTTAACCGCCTTTTGGTTCTCATTGTTGTGTTCGTTTCAGCCATGAGCACCGCCTGGTTTCATAAGTGCGTAGAGAATTAGCCTTACAAAATTCTCATTGAAGCGGCTTCCACTTCACACTTACATAGGTGATTCCTAAACGTGTAATCCTTTAGATTGACACCACATCAAACTTAGGTAATCATTAAAGAACGTGTAAAGTTCTATCCTTGTTACTGAACATTGTCTTCATCACGAGAAGGGACCACAAATTTAACTGTGACAATGTTGAACCGGTCAATCACAACTTTGTTTGAGCTCCTTGAACCTAGATCTCGGAATATCCAAAATTCTAGGTAGAGTTACCGCCATGATGACTTGTCCTCGGCCATAGTCCCATTCCTTTGGATGATTTCTCAACTCCCTCTCTAGTTAGGCCTTTGGTAAGCGGATCCGCCACATTATCTTTTGATCTTACATAATCAATAGTGATAATTCCACTAGAG